>JAUESI010000003.1:12143326-12156411 GCA_032275145.1 Synergus laeviventris | reverse complement strand
GTCCTTTATATGAAACAATGTTATAAATGTAATTTCTGCAAAGGAGGATGAGATGTTCTAGCTCAAAACTTTGATCTCCATTTTGAGAAATCTTCCAATCTTGATGTGACACGAACACAAATGACTTGAGTAAATAGAGATGAGTTCTAGGTGAATTGGTTTGAACATTACGATATTTTTGGATGAACTGATGATTGTTTAAGAAAAAAAAGACGAACCCATTACCTGATGACTAATTGAACTAAAGTGAGTGAGAGAAAGAGAGTTTTGTATAAAATTTTAGGATACTTACTGGCAACGCCGGAGGCATTGGGATCCTTGTGAGTGTGCTTCATGTGCTCCATTAGTGCTTCGCCGCCGAGGAAGAGTTTGTGGCAGACAGGACAGCTAGTGGCGTTGGGGCCGCCGAGAAGGGCGGCGTGTTGCTGGAACACAACACGCTGTTGCAACTCCTTTTTTGGCCAATGGACACGCGGACACCAGAGAGTCACCCCAGATACCACCCCAGAGTTGTGTACCAGAAGCGCAGGACAGGCGGGCACAGAACAGAACGATACCAGTGAGAGTTAAGGCACATTGTTGCCGCCGCCACCACGGACTACGCCTTGCACAGATTAGCTTTTTGCTGTTTCTTTAAATTGGACTCTAGGATGTCTTAGGGATCAGAGATCACCAAGAACCTGTTTCCAACATCCACTCTAATAAGTCTACTATTTCTAGCTTGTAAGTCTCTGTGCTCTTCGCACTTCTAATTGACTTATTAGAGGAATGGTTGCAGGTTTGAAAAAGTTTTGAACAGTTTTTGAAACAGGTTTTTGAATCAGGAGAGATTTGGAAATTAGGGAATAGACATCAAGGGGTGAATGGAATGTTTGGGATTGGACCGAAGCAAAGCCCAATTAGATGAATATGAAAGCTACGAGTCCGGAAGTCGATCGAAAAACGGCTCCTTCTTCGGGAGCGAAATTATTCATGTAGTTGGCATTTGCTGTTTATTCCTTACTGTCACTGTTTCGATCGACCTCGCATGTCCTCGCGGATGATCGGGACGTGGGATGTGAGCATATGCAAAGCATAGATTCAATGATCGGCAGTAAATAATCTTAATTCTTAGAAGACGAAATACGACGTCCTTTTTCATTATTATTTTTTTCAATTCTTTGATTCTTTATTAAAATTAATTTCGCTGCTGCTGTGCATGTGCAGCAGATCTAGTCACCGGTGAAAGAACTTCTCGCGGTCATTGGCTATCATTCTTTTTACTGTTCCCTTGCTATCTCGTGTAATGTAAAGTCGACTTCGAAGGTCACGCGAAGGAAAAATATGGCGGGTAACCTTGCTCGAGGGACAAGGGATCGGGTTTATTAAAATAGGTTCAAAAACCGAATAAAAGAGTTGAGAAGAAGCGGTGAATTAAAAGAGGGGAAAGGCTAAAATCAGAGACGATGGCATTGACCCCAATGAAGTTTGGGGGTCTTGCTGCTCCCGTTTCTTTCATCCTTCGTAACTTCTCTTCTCGTCCCTCCACCCGTCCTTCGGAATACTCCTTTTTTTAAAACCCGTAAACGTTTCTTTTTCGCGAGTTCGTCAGCCTTCGTCTCTTTTTTTTCCCAGACCTAGGGTAACCGAGACCAAGTTGAGAAAGAGCTGCAGCATCGCATGCAAGTTATTCTCGGAGGGAGGCTGCTGCGGTCCGAAGGTTCGACGCCCCGACCTGGCCCAAGTGGAAAAAACCGGTTTCTTCCTGAGCTCTTCCTTTTTTACTGCATCCTTGCTTTTTGCACCGGGTAGCACCGGAGAACGCGCACAGACCTCTCTCTCTCTCTCTCTCTCTTTCTCTTTTTCTACCTATCTTTCTTTCTTTCTACATGGCTTTCTTTCTTCCTCTATTCTCCAGGCTTATGTCTATCTTCCTCGTTTTCGCTCGAGGCGCAAGGGACGTTACCGCGTGGGCGAATACGCGAGAGCCTCTATGATTCTCCGTGACCAGATTCATCTCGCGTGTCCGCCGCACCGTTTTCCATTACCTATTACTTACTCCTAATTCCTAGTTTCTTTACCTCCCGCCGATACTTCAAATCACGCTGAAATTATTTACGCCCGAGAGTCGACGCCGCAGTCTGCCACCCGCCATTCTATATTTGTAATTCCTTACTTCCGGCTTCTCTCGACTGATTTAGATCACTCGGCATTAACAGGACTTGCCGTTGCTACTCATCGGTCACCATCCTTCCACTTTCTGATTCAGACTTCCCAGAACTCGTTCGAAATCTGATAAGATCACGAACCGTTAACCAATTCCTTTCTTTTATCTCGCTCATGATCAAATGGTTTTGTTTTGCAAATTAGAAAATGGAGAAAGAGGTGTGTATGGAAATTGTTACCTGATGAATTGTTGATTGGAAGGTTGGATCTGAACTCGTGTGAGTTCAGAGGAGGATGGTCGGAGGGCCAGATGGTCCGAAAAGGTGATGGGAAGTGCGTGACTGAATCGTGATGGTGATGGTGAGATGATGCAAGGACTTTGATGCTCAGGAGCCTCGAGTTGCTCTGATTTGAAAGCGATTCGAGCAGAAAGTGGCTTGTCCAGACTCTTCAATGTCTAAACCAGGTTTGGGCCAGGGAGTGGCGTAAAAAGGAAGTGGGTGTGAGCACACGCGTAGCGGTGCGTGACGTCGGACACGATGTAGCCATTTTGTGCTCGAGGAGAAGAAACCATCTTTGATCTTTCTTCTAGTAAGAATATACAAGTTACGTGTAGAAACAGAGTGAGATACGTTCAGCAACGGTATCCCCATGAGCAAGTGGCTCGAGTAGTTCTTAAGTATCCCTGGGGTCTTATTCAAAGATGATGTCGTATTTACAACAACTCGATGAAGCCAATGGTGCTTCCAAGTAAAGCTTTCTCGCAAACCGCCTTGCAAATAAAACGTCAGCAGGGGCTATTAGAAAAAGTATGCAACTATAAATTAGATCTTTATCTTTACATCTTGTCTCTTATTCTTTCAACAATCACACAAAACATCTGCACAATAATTGTGCAATTGTGTGTTTTAATTATGATCTTGAAGCTGCCATTTTTTCCGACCTTGGGTAAGAAAGCAGAGACCTCATTTTTTTTACAAGTCACGAGATTCGTTTCATGCCGAAATTGCAGCGGAGATTGTTCTTTGAGATCCTCGCTCTGCACTTAGGAGTGAAGGTCCTTTGCGCAATTCTTTTCCTTTCCTGTTCTTTTCATGGTCTCATGTACAATTTTCGACTCTTATGTTTACGAAATGACTTTTCAATGCACTCGTGAGTTATTATCCTTTACAATATTCAGATTATTGCTAAGCTACTTCTGTCACTGAAATGGACTTTGCATGTTTGTGATTTATTTTTTTTATGAAATATAATTTCTTCTATTTGGAAACTCAGTTCCGTAGGTCTAAATTTAAAGCGAAGGTCTTGCTTGCAGTTCGTTGCACTCTGCAGATTGCAAGACTCGCATGCAAATCTTTTATTTTTCTTTACATCCACAATACATTATGCTTGCTCTGAGAAAAAAAAGCCATTAGATACGCGGAATTATATACACTTTGCAGTCTAGCTTTTATGAATCTTTCGTGTTTTCTTTTCTGCTGAAGAGAATTTCAAAATTTTTTTCCTCATGTTTAGAGTAAATTCTACGGACTCTGAAATTAAAGCGGGCCGAAGTCGAGGTCTTCTTTCAGTTAGTTGTGAATTTACTCTGGACCGAAGGTCTTGCAGCGTGCAATTCTTTTCTCCTTCCTTTTTCTTTTCCTTGGCTTTTTTGGTCTCGACGAGGCCGCGAGCCTCGTCGGCAGACAACCTTCGTACGATACTTTGGCTGCTTGAGAGATACTTACCCGCCCCTCGTATCTCACCTTGCAGAGATTCTTTCTTTCTTTCCTTTGGTCTCGCTTTTACGATTTCTGAGAGGAAAACGAAACCTAAATACTTCCTCGCAAAGCTAGCTATACACTCCGCGGAAAATAAGAGTTCTTACTCATATAAATTTCATCAATACAGCTCGTTCCATTTATCCATTTTCGCCCCAAGAAGGAAGTCAATGAAGCCAATTCGTGACGGAAAGTAGAGTAAAATAAAAAATCTGGAATAAAAAATTGCCTGCTTCTTTCCCGTGACCACGCGTGAAACGAAGCTGAGTCACTAAGCGAGAGGCAGAAGGAAATAAATGCATTTTAATTGCGCCGAAGAGCAATTGTTCCCGAACCTGATACACCGCATTCAATATACATTTATTCACTCTACCCGTAGTCTTTCTCTCTTAAATTCAATCCGCCCCATGGAGCTGGTAATCCGCGAGTAACACGTGTCGAAACGAAGAGAAAAAAAAGAGTAAAAAAAGGAAATGCATACATACGGGTACAAATAAAAAGGGAAAGGGTGATCGCGAGAGCCTCCTCATGTTGTGCCAATACACGTTTCCCCTCGATTGTTGCACACCAGAAAGGCGGGGGAGGGGCACAATAGAAAAATCCACCCCATCGAAATCGACAAACGAGAATGATTTCATTAAGACCCTCGTAAGGGTGGTCCTTTCGAGGGGCGGAAAAAAAGAGAAACCTGAGGGTGGAGCCGAAAAAAATGACTGGGAGATTTGCAGTAGGAGAGAAAAATGTTATGGGCCCGAGAGTGAGAGGAGGGTCAAAAATAGAAGCTTTACGAATGCGAATTCGCAGTGGCGATTTACGAACGTTCCGACCACGAAAGGCCGTCCTACTTTTCTATTTTAATGCCGCAAAAGAGACAAAGAGTTGCGTCCTCCTGGAGATTCGCCAGGCGTCGATGTTTATCACGAATGGAACCTTACTTAATTGGAAAACGTTTTAGGGGGAAAAAGTTTGTTTATGGAAAAATGTTGAATTTTCTGGCGGTGAATATATATTTCTGATTCATGCCCGAATTCAAGATGTTGTAAACGTAGGAGAAGGATGGAGAAGTACAATTTTTAAATCATATTTTCCTTTTATGATCAAAACTTATATAAACTCTGAATTGATTGAAAGGAGTATTCGGTTCTCAAGGGTATTTATTATCTGCTCGAAAGATGTCTTGATTCAATCGATAAATAAAATTATAAACTCCGTTTCCTTTATTCTACCTATTGCATAAACTCTTTCAAAGAAAATTGTACGATTGCAATTCTATTCATGGTTGAAATCATTTGAAAACAATTCGATTTCTAGAAAACAAGAGTAGTTGTTTATTCTGGTACTCGGAGGTCACGTGGTCCAGAACGTGTTTCACTCAAGTGAAAATAAATCTCAATAGCTAACGAGTTTTTACCGAAAGTGGCGCTCTGGAGCAATTAAGAAAACGTAGAGTGGAACGGGGTTGCGAAAGACAGTATAAAGGGTTGTATCGTGTTGCACGGCATTCAACCCTTGTATCGCTAAACTACGGATAAATACGAAGTAAAAGTGGGTAAGAGAGTGAGGCAGAAGAGAGAGTGCAAAAAGAGATGGGGAAGGGAGAAAAAGAGATGGGAAGTGGTTGATCGACTATGCAAAGTGCTGTTCTGATCTATACTCTTATTATTTTGTAGACTCGTGTCCGAGTGTATTGTCTTCCTTGGAAAGATAATGTTTCATCGACACGCCAACCTCATCCCCCGGAAACTTTGATTAAAAAAAGATACTTACAGCAAAAAGAGAAAGCGATGTATCAAGATACGATATCGCTCGTTCTTTGATACGATTTAAACTCTATATTTAAAAATTAAAAAGCCATTAATTAGCATAAAATGAACTTTACTCCGGAGGATTTTTTGCCTGATGAAGGGCAGATTTCTAAGTTCATTTGTGTTTTTAAGGAATCGAGAAGGAAGGTTTCTGCGACCGAAATAGCGAAAACAATTTCAAGAAATCTGCTCCGTGAAAATTCGATTAAACTGGGCAAGATGGGCTTGCTTTCCATTTGTTTCATCATTTTATTTTCTCATCTCACAACGGGAGTGGGAGTGAGCGAGAAATAGTGGGTTGAAAAACGAGTCGGAGGAAGAAGGAGGATCAAGTCTCTGTTTCTCTCGCAGCGTTTTAATTACACCTTGGCCCGTACTTGTACAAGTGCAATGCGATATTTTATTTCTGCGGTAATCCGGCAGAGAGAATCAACTAGCAGAGTGTCGCAGTAAAGAAAATTCCGTGAAAATAGCTGGTCTAACGTTTCCCAACAATTTTCTCCACTCGCAAACCAATCTCTGTTTTAAAATCACGTCGCTGAAAGCAAAGCTTAATTAGCAGAATGTTTATACAGAGCAAAAGGAATTTTAAATTTATGCCAGAGAGAAAATTGTTCTCATTTCAGCGGAAAATATGCAGGCGGAAATTTGGTATCCCTTTTGAAAAATTCTTTTTATACTTTTTTATATTACTTCACTTTAATGGAAAGTTTGCAAGCTAATTTTATATTTTTAGTAAAACCTTTGTTCTTTTTCGTTCAGAGTTTTCGTGTGGAGGACAGCGCGGACGTTTCTCGTTAGGAAGTCAGATTACGCAAGATTTATCGAGGCATTCTGGGGGTGAAAAGGACTCTTGAAAATTGAACGGGGTTTTAACCGCGGATTAGGTTTCAATTAGAGGATCCGGAGAAGCCAGGGCGTTAAAACGCGAAAGTGCGATATTTATTGCGACTATAAGGTAGTTCAACGTATTGCTGGATCAACGTCAGATTCTTGGAGGGTGAGAAAGTCTGGAAGGGTAAAGGAATTTTGGAAGACGTATAAAAAAAAAATATATATAAGAATCGCCAAGCCATAAATTATGCGAAAAGATTAATAAAAAACTTATTGAGATATTTCTCTAAATATTTACTAGAACATTTTTTATTGTCTTAAATTTAAATCCAAAAACAGTTGAAGTGAATATTGGAAACAATAATATACTTAACAATGGTCACCAGTATGCAGAGAGGCTGAATGTAAGAATATGTTATTAAATATAATACCTGTAATAAAAAGCTTTAATGACAGAGTGGATATAAAATGTTACAAATATATTGCAAAGAGAAAATTGTGTAAGACGTCGGAAGGAAGGAATAAGTAATGGGTTAGGTGAGAGAAAGAAAGGTTGTAAGAGATGAGAATTGAACTGGCGCTCGGCAGATGCCTTCCCACGTTTTTTCGCCAAGACATGTGCCCGGCGCGCAAAGGGTTGAGAAATTCAGTTGGTCGGAGCAAAAAAGTACCCCACGACACGAAATTCCGATGCCTAGGCCGCGTCGAAGCTCGGCATCCTTGAGTCGTTGCACATATTGTTCAAAGGGGTGAATTTGATTAGAGGGTTAGCAGTCTTTTCCCGATTTTTTCTCAGCTTCTTCTTATTCTTAATCTCCGCCGTCACCTCCCCTTCTTTACTTTTACACCACGTGGAACCAGGACCAGTTTCAGGAACAATGCTCTCGTAATGATTCGTGATACTCTCTCACCCGTAATTTCTTCCTCGAAATCGATCAGTTTCGACGCAGTTTCCGGATTTTTCTATACTTAGACTGCAATAAAAAATCTGTTATCAAAAATATATAGTTTACTGCCGGGATTTAGTTGTACGGATATAGTAACTTTAGTGGAAAGCAGACCAAAGCATCTAAACCTAGCTTTCGATTATGATACATATATGAGCGTCTACTCGACTAGCGTAGTTGGCAAAATAAAGTGCGTAGCATTGGAGCACTTTGGAGATAATCTGCAGAGAGAGGGGTGTTGCTCGTCGCACGGCATTCGGGGTCAACGACACGAAGAAAGACGCTATCTGGAATTCGCTCAAGATTTTTAAGACTTCAAAGTCCGTGAGATATCGGTCGTACTGCTTCCTTGTTCTCGATGGGACAGCCGAGCCGCGCGAAAGCTCGATCCCTGCTCTAAATTGTAAGGTCTAAGCGAAAAAGGATGCTGGGACATCAACTTAAAAAAACAGCAAATTTAAAACATAAAATAAAACATGAAAAGGAAGTTCAAAGAAGAAAATCTTCCCTTTCCTCGATGCAAGCGTGACCCACCACCATGTGTGCATACTCTTAGTATGCGGATATTAATAAACGCTCTGATGTTGTTATTTTTAAGAATGATAGTTTTAATTGCCCATTGCGAGAATAGATAGATGAGACGTATTGCAAGCAAGATTACGTCAAAAGAGAAAATGATTGCTCTAGTCGAATAGGGATGATAAAAGTACACCCGAGGAAAATTACACCTGAGTTTGCGATACATATACACTTTTTCTGTTTAATTAGAAACAGAAGGGATTGCAAATTGGGTTTGTTTTTCTTTCAAGAGAAAATGTATTGATATCGCAGGTGTTGTTTCCTTTTGTGTTTATTTTTAGCAAGCTTATTCGTCTGGGCGCTTTTCTATTTTTTTCGTTCAAGCTCGCCAGACGTTCTACTTCTCTTTCTTTACTGGAACCTGCTCTCGCGTCATAGAGGTGAAAAATGTTGTAACGATCGTGGACGTCGGATTTGGTACATACATGACTGACCTTCGACGTGTGAGTCCGGAGGCTGGACTCCGTGGCGAAACCCTTTCCGCAAATGTTACAGTGGAACGGCCGGTTCTTCGCCCGTTCCACCTGCGCATCGTGGTTCCGCAAGTGCTGCTGGAGATTAGACAGCTGGATGAAGGCCCGCCCGCAATCGGGAAGGTGGCACTTGTAGGGCCGTTCACCTGCAATCAGAACACCTTTGATTAGAGCCGGCTAAGGTCTGTCATTACCCAAGTTTATATGTCGAAAAAAGTTCCTCGAAAGGAACAAAAAAGCCCCAGTTAAGGAGCTTTTTTTCCTTCCAAATAATAAATAACGAAAATTAGCCCTCTAATTCTAATTCGTGAAATATGACTAGTTATCAAACAAAAAGTTCATAATGAATCAGATCACTTCGTCACTTTCATTAATGTAGATTTAGAGTTTAAAATGATGGAGATTTCTGGGATAATGTTGAAAACCAATTCTACACTTTTCGGGAAAGTTGTGGAGATACAAATATTTAAACGTATAGATAATAGGACAAATCAAATTGGAACATTCGTGCTAGGAGTTACAATTTTTGTAAATGCATTTTTATTCCAGAGAGCAAACAATAATAATTTTGCCATTCACGAGATTCGGAATCTTAAATAACCACTCGTATTTTTATTAACACATGATAAAATGATAGAAAATATTAATAAAAGAATTACAAATTTCAAACTGAAGAACAAAATAACGTGGAATTATTCTGTTACTAATAATGCAGAATATTTAACTAGTAAAATTTAAATAAAACAGTTTATTCATAAATTCTTTAACTTAAAATAAGTACATACAAGTACGCAGAGATGTTCTAAGTCCCATAACAGGAACTTACTAACCTGTATACAAAAGAAGGAGTACATTCAAGAAATTAGCATAAAAATTCTTTACAGCCTTTCATAATACCAACCCATTTTCTGCAAACACTTTTTAAGTAACTTGCGTAACTCATCAAAGTATATTCAGTACCTCGGGCAATTTTTATTCATTAAAAGAGAGAGGTATATATCTAATTAGCAATTATAAGAAATCAGCGAAATCATGATATTTTCTATTAAAGCAACATTTTAAACTGTATCTCTTCAACTTCTTATTTTTCTTCCCCTCTTTCTCGATTCCGACCCTTCACCTCTTCTCCCGACGGCAATACACTCGATTGTAACTTCCACAAGCGATTGGCTCAATTTAACTTTTATTAATATCGACATTCTTCCCGGAGCTTTTTACCCCCGGGCACTCTATGATGCCGGACGATTCATCTTTTATTCAATCGCCGATTCATCCAAGAATTCCTCCGATGAGGGACAAGAGGGAGAATCTAGAGAAGGGGATATTTGTATCTTTTAATAAAAATAAGCCAGGCAAATTGAGAGACTCTTCCTCAATTTTTGTATTTTTTTGGAAAATCGACTCCCTCAATACTTCCACCCTCGTTCCAATCGGAACCAGACCGGTTCAAACCTGGGAAAAGGGAAAAAACGAAGGGTAGGAACTGTTATTAAAAATATCGACTCGTAAAACAAAGTCACGTAAGAAATGTTTTGCATGGCTTACAATATAAAGTTCACATTGTCTGCTTGCTGACAAGAGCCAAAAATGATCAATAATCCGGAAAACGTTTAACTCTAGTTACTTTCTCATTCTGTAACTGATATTTACGACTTTCTTCCCATGGACTTCCGGCATATAATGTTTTAAAAGAAAGTCGGCGAAAGTGAGTAAATTTCTTTAGAACAGGGTGGGTGAAGGATAAAAAGGAGAATGAGGAGAATAAGGAGAGTTGGTGCAACCCTTTCAGTCTCGTACACGGCACTTCCGGTAACGAGGCAGCGCACGCAGGGTGGATTACGGATGTACTTGGCTACATGTAGCTATAATATAGGCGCGTGCAACATATATGTATACAACGTATATATAAACGGCTGTGGAAGCGCGTACTGACTGCTACGCTCCCGATAAATGTTTCAGGGTGCAATTAAGTACCAACAACAATAAGAAACCAGCCCCTCGGCCTCGGCAGTCGCATATTAATTCGATTTTAATTGCATCAGGGAAGAAAACATACGGCTTAGCAGTACACACCTGTGTTTTTTCTATCTGCCGATACACGTGGAACTGAGGATATTCTGCTTATAAATAAATTCTATCCTCTTCCTCGTGTACGGAAAGGTCTATGACATTTACTTCGGTTCGAGTCCATTTTCATCCTTGTAAATATATAACGTACTACTTCGATATATTTTCATTTATCTGATCCGTTAAAATTATCTTCAAGAGAAGTTCAATGATTCTTCATTGGAAAATGGATTAAAAATTCACGGCATGCTCAACATTTTAAATGTAAATAGTTATACTGATAAAAATAATGTAGTTATCAATTCTCAGATGGAATTTTTAAAAGATGGGTAAATAACACAGTTGTTGAAGATTCACATGATAAGCATTTCTATACTCAATCACCTTCGACTTCTGATCATGAATAAACGTTTCCAGTAGACAGGAATACGCAAATGCTAGTTTCCAGACTTGTCGACGCCTTGCATAATATTCGAAGATTCAGTGGTATGTCTGTAACGCAGGTGAAGCGGATAAAACATAAGACAAGTCATTCGAAATGAACGACAAGTCGACCGGAATTACCAACGCTGTCACCTTACAAAGTTAGTCTCACCTTGACCTTTTCTATCGGGAACTTATTAAGGCTGCAATTTATATATCATGACAAGACTTTCGAGAACAATACATTTTCTAAATGAGATAGTTTTCCTAGAAATTAATGGTTGATACATCTCTCCATTATACATTGTTTAAGCACTTTAGTGTAAAAATGAATTCGACTAGAGGGTCGCGTGCGGACTTTTTCTCCAGTGACGAAGTTCAAGAAATTAAAGAATTTCCCGGTACTGCGACTTCTAATGGTTTCCTTCTGATAATAATTGACGCGACCGCGGGACGAAAGAAGAATTATTAAATTTAAAATCTCGCGTGCCAACCGGAAGAACGAGGGAGAGAATAAGGGATAGAAAAAGGGCTGGAAAAAGCGAGATGGAAAGTTCGCTTGTCGAAGGAACGAGCAACCCTTGCCTTATTTGAAAAGGCAAGAATTACAAATCGTCAAGAAGTTTTTGATGAATCGTAGTAGTGGGCCAGAATCACACTTTTTACCCCTACGCTTTCTTTCACCCTCGACTTGGCACGCGAACACGAACAAACCTTTCGATTGAGGGACAATTAATATTGCGTGTTCAACTTTTCTTTCGCGCAAGAAATTATCGAGATATTGGTGCCTCTGAAATAAGAAAGGGAAATACATTCTGATTCTAATTTTAAACTTCCCCCTGGTTTGAAAAATGGGTAGAGTTCGAATTTTCGGTGCCCGCATAAAAAAGGGCACTCGTCGCTCGTCCACTCGTCAAAATCACCGCGAAAAAGTGGAAACCACGGAGCACACTCAACAGGGGCGAAATCACCGCCGCACGTGGTGGAGGGGTGTGTGGATTCTCTCTCGTGCGCGGGACGTCCTCCACGACCCCTGCATACCCTTCCACCCCCTCGAGTCGTCATCCACCCCCTTAGGCAGGCCGGCCTCTTCTCTCGTTCTCTTACTCGCTCTCGACCACCCTCGAGCCCTTGCGGCCCACTACACGTCCACGCCAGAAAATTAATGTCCCCTGCAATCCATGTATAATGCATTCGCATTTCGTTCAACGAACAAATGAACGCACCACTGTAAAATTTACGTGTCCCAACTCTCTGCCTCTCTCTCTCACTCACTCACTCACACAATCATACGGCACCCCTAACGAGCCTCTGCGTGTCTACGGCCCTGGACTCTGTCCACCTCTCACCCCTTTCGCCGATTCCGACAACCCCGAACCCCCTCGAGTTCGCCGTCATCGAAATTCCGCCTGAAAATCATTAAACTGCAACGCACTCACACATGTGTACCTTTCGACCATCCCTCTCGTCCTCTAATCCCCTTGCTCAATAAATATTTCCCTCCTGCTTCCTCTCTCAAAATTTAGTAGAGCCGTCTTTTTGGGACGAGGGGCGTGCGACTGGGATGTGTTAGTTTTGAACTCACGGAAAGACCAGAGAAGTGCAAAGTGAAAAATTGAAAACGTATAGGGGATGATGATGATGTGGGGGACCTGGGTGAGGGGTGGGGGATAGAGAGGGTGCGTTCAGCTTCGATCGGGAAAATTTACTGCATCGCATGGGCGTTGTTTCGACAGAGAGGATTTAAACAGCGAGATTAAGTCTCTGTTGTTTCCTACTATTATTTATTATCGTTCGGTTTATGGCAAAAATGATTTTAAAACAATTTATAGCATTTATTTATTTATTTTCCGGCTGATGATGAATTTTTTGTGAGGCTGTTGTAGAGTTAATGGATATTTGCTATTGGAATTGAGTCATTTTTAGATTAAAGGGGAGGTGTCACGTTTCAGGAGCAAACCTGACTTTTCATTAAAAATTAAATTAAATTAAATTAAATTAAATTAAATGATAAATAAATACTACATGATATCTATTATTTTTCAACTATAT
>JAUESI010000003.1:12115365-12143226 GCA_032275145.1 Synergus laeviventris | reverse complement strand
AAATTAAATTAAATTAAATTAAATTAAATTAAATGATAAATAAATACTACATGATATCTATTATTTTTCAACTATATTTACTATTGATCCGTTAATCTAAAAAGCCTCTTGAGAATAATCTAGCTCAATCTTAAAAAATGCAACTCCAATTAAAATTATTTTCCCAGAGAAAATAGGAAACCAGAGATTTGCTCATGGGTATTATCTGAATGGAAGGAAAAATATAAATGAAACTCCTGACCGATCACGAGCGTCTTCGGAATTAAAAAATCCCTCTTGTAGGTCTGTAAATTCATTCGCCTACTTCCGTATAACATTTTTATTCTAGATATAGGTCGCCTCAAGACTTTGTGTGGCGTTTGTTTGACGTTCATGATTGGTTAAAGAATCGTTAAGGATGAGGAATCGCGATCGACAGTCTTGATAATGCCATAGTAAACGATGGGATGCGTTTTCGTGCGACTAGATCGATAATGCCAACCTTCAAAGCTGTCACTGGACTCCATTGTAAAGACCGATTGTGTTCAGTAATGCACCCTTTCCTTTTATGAAATTCTGTCCTTCTTTAATTGCACATCATCGATCACAAAATTCCTGCACTCACTCACTTTAACGATGTCCATAATATTTCAACATTTTTAATAAAAAGTAAGAAAAAAACTGGTTGAACCTTAATAAAAAATTCACGAGATTCATAAAGTTAAAAATGGTCACCTCCATATGTTATTCAAATGAAATTAGTAGCTTCATGTTGTTAATATTAAACACTCTCGAAAAAAATCATTTAGCCGTGCACTTCAAAAGCAGATTCATTATTCCCACAGAGCTAACTTGAACTATTTGAACTGACATCCCCACAAAGGTCTTGTGAAATCTGCCTAGGTAAGCAGACAAGTCATTGCGCAGTGATGATCCTAGCATTGCAAAATAAGGGTTCCTTGTATTACTCTGGAGTACCTGGACCCCCGGGACTTTAAACAACGTCGGGTACAGATGTTTGCACACGGTTGTAGAAAAAATTGGAAAGGGGTTGAGGATCATCCTCGATGAACCTGGTGAAGACGAGTCAGGGGATATGGAGTCGAGAGGCAGGGGAGAGAATTTCTTTTTCGAAACCAGTTTGACTTCTGAGATTAGAGTCTCGATTGTTGGGCGAGCGAAAAGTTCACGGTTACATAAGGTTCTTAACTAAGAGGCTGATTCAGCGCTAAGCGGACAGATAAAACGGGAAAAAATTGAAAGCCGAGCTCCTTTCGTTTCAAACTGCTTTATCTGTTTCGCAAAAATTGGATGGGAAACAGAATTGTTTATTTCATCGGTTTCTATTGTGAATGGAAACATAATAAGGGGTGACTAGCCTTATTATGGATTCATGTTGAAATTTATAAACATTGGAAAGGTGTAGCCGTTAGCAAGCCCATCTCGAATATGCGGATAACATTACAGATATCAAGAGGGTGAAGTTGAAATATAATATGAAGTTGTCTGAGGAGTGCATAATTATTTAAAATGCATGTCAACAAGGTGATGTTGGGAGGCATTAGGAGAAGATTTAGATAGGGATCCTGCGGGATTTAATGCTGATTGGATCTGGATGTTATCACGTGAAAGAACTCGTGCAACAAAACTCTCGTAAAGCTGGTGGCATATTTTATGAGGGAGATAAAAAGTGCGATTCACGTTGATACATAAATAGGTGTTTTCAACGGCGAGACGTACTACTGCTGTACCTAAATGTGCACTTAGGCGCCATATAGACTAAACAGTATAGTGCATTGCTCTAGTGCACGTTACGAAGCATAGCATCCCTTTCCCGAGCGATGCAACGGAGCGTTTCACGCATGCATGGAAATCATTAAAATAAAATGGCCGATAACAAATGACTGTTGCAAAGAGGGGAACCCTACCCGGTCGGCCATCTTGGTTCACGTGACCGTCATCCGGGCAACCACGGGCACGCCACGCCCCTTTAATGATTTCTACCCCCTGGCTAACGTACGTACGTGCAAAATTTCGCGAATGTGTTGGTGGATTCGCATACGTGGGGTACAGTCATCATCAGTAGTCACGAAATTCGACCCAGCCTCGGTACAGCCTCTTTCATACACCCTACGCTACAACACTCGCAACGTTATTTCATCCCCTTTCGTAAGACTTAATGACTTTAAAAAAGGATAGAAGAGTTGAAAATTGTTTTTTTAAAAAAGGATTTTTAGTTCTTAATCATTGCTTCATATTTTTTTCGGCTTATAGTTTCTACCTTAAGAATTTAAGATCTCAAAGCTAACCCCTCGCATCCTAAGCTGTCCAATTTTGCATTTTAATTGGCCCAATGAATAATGGATTAGAAATGCTACTACATCTCATAGAATGATTACAAGGAAAATTAGAAAATCCAAAAGCAACTTCACTCAAGATGAAAGAAGACGCATGAAAGTCTCGTATCCATTCTCATTAATTCCTCTTTCACGTTATCTTTAAGCTGCATGTAACTAAACGCGAGAAAGTTGCTACACTTGAACTCTTTTCATTTTATTAAATACTAATCAAACAGTTTCAACTAATTAAAACGATTAGAATAACTATATGAAATATAAATCAAAAGTTAGAATGTATATAAATATAATGTAGCTATTCAAGAAAAGTAATTTCTTACAGTATGAACTTCCGGTTTGAAGAGAAAGGTGTTCGGTTGGATAAAGCATGCGCGGGTGGAACATTATTCGGGCATATGGTATTCTCTTCTTATTCTTCCACCTGCTCTTACGAATACTTTGCTATCTTTTGTTTTCCCCCTTTTTTCGATGCCTTCACAATTTTTTTAAACTGGCCCATCCGAGGGATCGTGGTCGCTGACCCGGAGGCTAGTAACCCTTTCTTACTTCCTGACCGCGTGTGTATACTTTCCTTCCTCATGCAGGGCGATGAACCTTTTCATTTTTATTATTCGTTGATGGATCGATCGCCCCAACCCTCATTCTCATACACCTCCCCCGCAATCATCCCCGGTGACCTGTTTGGTTTCGGGTGAAAAAACGATGACTGCCGGCGATACGTCTCGTTGGCCTGCCTTCCAAATTAAAAGCCACGAAGGATCAATGTCCGGTCGTTGCGTTGGGAAAAACAAGGGGATCTTGTAAATTAAGAAGTTTTACTCCCAGTTCCTGGTTTTACCATTAATCTTCAAGGGATCTTCATTTACCTACAGCGAAGAATTTTAAAACTTTATTTTTCACCTACTTCATCTTCCCTATTTATTTATTGACCTATCTCTCTTCCAAAAAGTCTCCCGCCCCCCTTTTCCTACATTCTTTTACCCACAATAAAATCTAGAGCGCTACTTAGCTTCTCAGTCAAGAGAAGACTGTATTTTCCCCTCTTGTCCCAACGCTCAAATTTAGAGACAGTCATTAGTCGGTGATTATGTAGCTAGTGAATGAAACGATGACAGACGGAAGACACGCGGCAAATTCGAAAAGGAGTGCCATTAAGTCGTTGGATAGGCGTATATAGTACTTTGATACCTCGATCATTTTTCTCGTTCTGGTCTCGACCGTAATTTATTCCCGATCCCTGATGAGTCCCATTGTACCGTTCAGCGCTTTGTCCTTGCCTTGTACGAGAGAAAGGGTTTCGAGGGTTGCCTTGAATCTCGAAGATAAAAGGTTTGTGTGACTCTCCCGAAAAAGAAAAGGAAACATAAAAAAAAAACAAATCCCTCGAAAAGAATCTTGTCTTCTCTTTCTCTCAGAGGACATCCCTAAATGATAACGATCTTCGAAAATATCGTGTCGACAAGATTTCACCCCGTTATTTCCCTTTCCCCTTTTTTCGGTAACAACCCCTTGGTTACATCGTCGCGTCTCGGGAACGATTCACGCCACTTAAGCGGGCATTTTCTAGAATCTTTTTTTATTTTCTGAACGACCACCAGACTCGGGTCATTAGGCAGTCGGTGGGCTGAAGGTTGGGCAGATCCTATCAACTCGTCGAGAGGAAAAAGGGGTAAAAATTAATGTCTCAGAATGAATGTTCTTTCTCGAGCCAAAGTCAAAGGGTGGAGGAGAACTGACGTGTTTTTATGATTTTTCTTCGTGAGTCATTTACCCCTTTCCCTAGTGTGATTTTTTAACCAGCAAGAAAATATCGATGGAAAAGTTTCAGGTGGTCTTAAGAACTTGAATTACTGAAATTAAGAGGCACTTGAGAACTTCTCTCGAGATTGCAAGGATTTGGAACAAAGTTCTCGATTCTGGAAAGAATCACTCTTGAATATAGTAATTTTTTTAACAAATCTAATTATATTGGCTGGGTGCCATGCAGACGTGAGATTTAAGACTTTATGTGAAAGTGAAGATCGATATGTTTTCAATGGAGATGCCTGGTAGGCATAATTACGAAACATTTGAGTGAAGGTTACTGATACATAGGGTAGCGATATTTCTTAGAATAAATTTCTTCTGAAATTGAAAGATAAACACGCTGACATTTTAGACAAAGAAATTTAATCGGAGTTTCATAGACTTAAATCATTCATGCGATGAACATTATTTTATCTTTTTATCAATATATTCATTGGTAAAGATGCTTATTTATTATAAGGAGAGACAATGAGTATCAATTCTATAAATTCTTACATAAGATTCTCTGAATCTGAATCCTAGATTTTTATACTTAGATGGATAACTTTAAATTTGATGTTATAAAAAACTGAAGATGAGCAACTATTTTCTGAGAAGAATGACTAAATATTAATTTACTGAAGTGTCTGGATGAGTACTTGTGGAACTGAGTGTACAGATAAAAGGTGTAGAATAAAGTATGATAGTTTCTATTGCCAGAGGATCGTAAGACTGTCGAGAAATTCAATTTCTATGTAACCAAAGTGGTTTTCCTCTCACCTCCTCACACCTTTGGTTACGGTCAAGAAGTTAACAAACCATAATAATAATTAGTCAAGTTTAAGTGGTGAGGAACGAGCGACAGGTCCATAAAACTATCAAGCGTGCTGAAAAGGCCGGCTAAGGATTCCTCCGTGGTTTCAGCGTGTTTAAATGACGGCGTATAGGTACAACAGAAGGGAAAGATAGCTTCCCATTGCAGGAGAAACAAAGCCAGGATGATGATCATGAAGCTTGGCTTTCTGCCCCACATTCAAGACTAGACTTCTATAATTGACATCCTTGCAAATAATCCAACCAATACAAGATTCACATATTTTCAAAAACACTTAATTCACTTGTAGAGATATGTAATAAATGATAAATATATAAATGTATTATGTAATAAAAGAAGAAATTAAAATTATATTAATGAAAGTTCAGGCTCTCATTATGAAACTTTCTGTTTGCTCCTTAATTCTCTATGCTTTCTCTGCAGGGCTTTTCTAATAACCGTTCATTTTTCTAACGACTTAGGTTGTTCAAATTGTCTGCACACAGTCATGTGTCTATTTACTTCATCATAAGTTAAGTTTCCAAGTGTCATTTTTACTAATTGGACTGGAACATTACGCGAGGGAAAACTAATGAGGGAAACTTATTAGTTTTATTATTATAAAACCTATTATAATTTATAAGAATCATTAAGGTTATTTGTTATTTAGAGCAAAAAATAAAAATGCCAGCTGTCATGTGCATTCTCAAGAATACCAATCCGTGACATCTGAATAAACGATTGCGGAAACTCTTGTGGCAGCAGCTGTCTTTTCCGAATTGCAGCGACCGCGACGTCGTGACTAGAGAAAAAATTGATTTCAGAGGGCTAATTGTGAGTTGGCAAGCAGACTCAAGCTCTTTAAACCGCGGGTCTCCCCGGCGGTGATTTACGCACGGCTTTTATCACCGTGGCGAAGCTCGGGCCGGTAGGTTAAGAATATTGAGCACGCCGGCCGTAAAATAAGATATAGATTTCCATCTAGTAACTTTCTACCAGGCGGGCCAACAGCCGCATGTGTGGGAGTGAAGTCAAGACGCCATACGCCATACGGCGTATGGTGTAGGGTACTTACATGCTATATATCCTTAGAAGAAGTTATATCTTACGTTACGCTCCACCTACTCACAGATTTTGTACTCCATGCAGTTAAAAAAAATTAAATAAAGCAAATTATCGAAGTGTGGAAAAGTTACGTACTCATCCAAGATACCTAGCTTGATCCTCGTGTGTATACTTTCCTCGATGGAAAAGAAGGAAAACACCGCGGCGCTATATATCGGCGTTAAAATATGACGATAATTAACGTTACTTCAGCAAAGATTATGAGCGATTTGCAATACACAGTGCACATGGTGCCGTGTTTTATTGCTACTTTAGTTAATATCTTTTCTGACACGAAGCACGCATTATATAAATTGAGCGAACGAGCTTCTGTCTGTGTGATGCGATTCTATTCAGGGTGAAACTCAAGAGCCGACGTTCAGATTAATCAGCGAGGTAAAGCGGCATTTGATGCGTTAAATTATAGTTTACCTTCCAGAGTGGCAATCGATATCCATAAGACGTTCACACAACGTCGTCAATGCCCGCTAACAAGTTACAACGCTCTGCCAACTTGTTCTCTACATACACACGAATATCTGCACAGAATTCAAGGCTTCCACGGACAGACATTCCGCAGACAGTGGCTGATGCTATCTTGGCGAAACGTACGCGAGGCGCCGAGAGTCCATATCATTTTTGCATCCATTAAGTAGGCGAGCTCTATAACGGACCCGATTTTCATGTGTCAAGTTCAGTCGATCGGTGGGAAGACGTTTTATTCATTTTCACACGTTTATTAATAAACATCAAAGAGAACATCAAAGAGAACATCAATACAAAGAGAGCTTGAAATTTTCAGTCTTGAAAGTAGAGTTCACTGTTTCTTTCAAGTTTCTTATATTTTTCTTATATCGGTTCTACACTGATAGCAGATGTGTTTCAGCATATTTGTTGCACTTGGTGTAGGATGATGTATTCTTAACCTACTGACCGGTTCCGAGGCCGATAAAAGGCGGACGTTGCCTTGTGGTTGATTTTCCGCCTGATATTCATGCAGAAGTATCTTCCGTGCCAGTGATTAGAAAGTTACTAGACGTACGGCACTCTACATTTTAATCTAGCGAAAAAATAAGCGCAAGAAGCGATCAACGATCTAATCCGAGTGTTTCTATTTTTGCTGTAATGAAAACGCAAATGTATTCTCTATTGAGTTTGAGAACACTCGAACCGTGCAGACATTAAATTAACGTTCGAGCGGCTTTTCTAATCCTTGATAGACTAAGAATAAATTTACCGGTCGCCTTTCGTAATCAGGGGCTAATTACTTCAAGCGGTGTTATGATCGTCAGTTAATGTACGAACTCTAGCAAACGACTCTTTTTAATGGACCCATTCTTATTTTATGAAATAAGTCGATGACTTACTGTTTTTGCCTATAATGTGAACCTTATAATCAGCTTATATGCGATGGTCACGCACCTGTAGTTTTCTATTCCATTTCAACAATGTCTAATCGACTTTTCTATTTGACTGATCAGGGGAAAGAAAATATTATTCTTATTATTGAGGATAGTCAAGTGGATCGTTTAATATTATTTTAACCAGTTCAATGACACCATTCGATTCTTTAATTACAATTATTATAGGAAGAAAATCGAAAGAGGTAACTTTAGCTCATAATCTATTGAAGATTCGATAAAATAGATATAAATAAACCTTATCAATTAAGAAACCAATATTTTAAATTTAACCATATGTTCATCTGTCATTTAGATCACATGTAATATTCTAGCTTCATCTCTCAAGCTCAATAGTAATTGTCTATGTCTCCAAAAATTCAAGAATATTTGAACCAAATATTTGAGAAATCGCGAGGAACTCTGATTAGTGAGCAGAATTGGTTTTGTGATTCTTTCTCGTGCACGTGTGAATGCAGATCATAAAAGCACGTGTGTCTATGGCTATGTGTTCATTGCTTTATGGCGGCGCGCCTACCGAGTCACTTCCACCAGCGATAGGGATCAAGGAAACTGAGGCCAAAGCAAAGAAATTAAAAGCCAAAGATATCTGGACCGTATAATGCAGATTCCGTCAGGGATCGGCTATGAGAAGAATAAAGAAAATGAAGCGAAGGATTCTCCCAGCCTACTCGAAAAGTTACCCAGTGGTATGGAGATTTTACTCCCGTTCAAAAGGAATCCAACTGCTCCCTAAAAAGGGTTGAAAGTAAGGCAGTGATGCGTCTGGCGCCTCAAGGGAAAGTTTATTTTTCTTTCCATTTCATCATCTGTGCAGAAAATTCCTTTTCTATTATGTCATTGCTTTTTATAATGTTTTAATATTTGAAAAGATATCGAGTGGATTTCCTATAAAGAAAATTGATACTTGCGGTACACGTCGGGTCGTGACATAATTATTCGATAAGTGAGGATCGATGCTAGGTTAGAAATTATTAATTAGAAAAAGAAGTTAATTTGAAGAGAGAAGAAAAATAAGGAAAAAATTTAAGCTTGATGAAGGCTTCGCGAATTAGTGATAGTGAGGAAATAGATATCGCCTTGGTGTCCGTATATCTTTGTGCGAGTCATAGTTTCTGTTTACTTTGGTGTACAATGCAATTCCCGGGCCGGAGAGATCTTTTCGTGGAATTACTGACACTTTCTCGTGCTCTTCAATGCTTGCGAAAACGTATCCCGCCGTGCACATCTGAACTATAACTCTATATCAGAAAACTCGAGATAAGATAAGAAAAAAAGAATCATTCTCATGGCAACAATCTGAGGACGCGTGGATTTGCAACAAGATCGTGGAAAATATGAACATGTCGCGAAAACGCAGCGATAATCGATGACTTCCGTAACTAACACTTTTTTATTACTTTTTATCAGTATCATTCGACTTTGATAAAAATATGCGACTCTAGTAAAATGAATATAAAAAGAGGTCTGAATATTCTTATTACGTAATTGGAGAAAAATACACATTATTCCTGCTGGTTTGTCTGAAATATTCAATATCTTACATAATTTTTAAATAAAGCTTATTCTCCCTAGAGGTAAGTGGTCTCTTTTCTCTTTATAAATAAACATAAAGATCTTAATTAATTTTATACAGTCGAGCATTGTTCGCGAAACGAATTGTTGAGAAGGGTAATTGAAGCCAACTGAAGCATAAAATCTCTTCAAAATCGGACAATATTAAATATAAAGAATTAATTGAATAAAAGAAATATAGAATGATCGAGACTAATAAATCTAAAAGGAGATAGAAATGACTTGGCAAGGTTAACCCTCGATTAAACTAGTGTTAATCCACGTCATCTCTAATCTCTCGTTACTTACAAAATTGAATAACTAATTTGTCGGATGAACCAGTTGGGACTAAGGTCGAAGAAGAGAGTCTAAAAAAAAAGGATGAAGAAATAAAAAAGAAGCTCCTTTGTTAAAAAGGGTGGTGTGAGGCAAGACGAAAAAAGTGTAGGCGTATCATGGTCCAGTCACCCCACTCGATGTACCAATTGCTCTTATGGCCCTATTCAAATTAACCCTTATGGAAAAAATGAGAACGGTTGGGGAAAATTAGAATAGACCTTCCTTCATTCTCTGATTACCCACGCACATACGGCATGACTAGGTTAATTTCTCTTTGCCATACGGCGTTATTGTTAATCAATTTTTTTAATGTGAGCCCCCATCTCCCTCATTTGCCTACTTATATTTATTCATATCTCTGCCAGGAGTTCAGAATTAGGTCAATCAATTACGTCTACCTTTTTTTTTTACTCAAAACGAATCTAATTTCATTTAGGAAAAAGTGTGCTTCTCATTAGAAAAGGGTTACCTATAGGGAATCTTTAAATTCTATATCGATTATGAGTGAAAATAAAAATATTTAAAATTATAAAATTTTGTGATTGATGAGTATAACGTTTAGTTTGACTTAGTTGAGAACGTATTACAAAGATAAGCAGATCGCTAGCCGGGGTTCGCTCAGCTCATCTCTAATATTCTCTTTTTTTTTCTTTTTTACTTTTCTCGACAAGAGGATGAAAATGTCACGAAGTACGCCGCCACGCCGGTTTCTACTTTGTTTAATCTTTAATTCCGCGCCATTTGCGATAAAAGGCGCAAAAAGAATGAGGAGGCAAAGAGGCCTCCGGGACGGACAAGGTAGTCGTTAGCATTTTGCTTTGATTTTTCTCGAGACGTCTGAGCGTTCCGTCGCATGAATTCTTAACCGGTGGAAATTAGCGAATTAAAAGAGGAGTGGGAAAGCAAGAAAGTCAAGGCGAGTGGTGGAAATCGGGTCGAATCTAGAGGCGGAAAAATGCTTCCAAGTTTAAGTGGGCGGATGTCCACTTCCGGTCAATCTGGGAATGCAAATTCCATTTTTAAATTGCCTCCAGAAAAGTTCGACCCAATTTTATCATGCATCAGTTGAAAAAACGATTCTTCATTTCATTTTAATATTTTGTAATAAATACCAAACCATTATTTACATTTTATGAAGTACTTCCAAATTGAGAAAGATATGTGAGTTTATATGAGAGTTTTTCCGAATTTTTAATGGCGTAGTTGGTAATAAATACGAATATGAAGTGACGGCGGAAAAGGGGTTGTAATGTGGATGTTCTCACCCTCTCTTAATTTTTATTCATGCTCCGACGAAACAGCAATTTTTCTCAGTATTAAGTGGGCTTTAAAATTGTCCGGTCAATTTGGCGGCGAGGACGTGACGCTTTTTTCAAGCGGCCGAGTCATAGCCAAAGGGGTAGGTAATAATAACGGCTAGAGGGAGAGATGGGCCAAAATCCAGAAGAATGGGTGAAAGAGAGAGAGATTGTTGGGTCAAGGGTGGTTGTCCGAATTTTTTGTGCGAGTAAACCAATTGCCCTTCCTGCTACTTCATTCGACACTGCAAAGAGTTAATCGAATTATCATTTACTCGTTTATTGCTACCTGTAATCAAATCTACAAAACGGGAATAAACTATCCCGAAGAGAAATCTCTACGAAGGACGCAGATTCGTTTTTCTGGGAAAATAAGGCAAGGGGTTGCTCTAATTATTCATGGTAAACTTGCATAGAAATTGACTATGAAATTATTTTGTAGAAATTCTTGATGAAGAGTGGTGAAAATGTGAGTTAATAAAGTTCTTACAAAATTAACCAGTTTTTACGTAAAATGATAAGGAATGAAGCTTTTCAAAGAGAATTTTAAAAAGAAGCAAAGGAGTCGGAAAGGAGATTTATTATTCCTTTTCTCGTTTTGGATATTCTGCAATTTCTTAAGTGATGGAATATTTATAACACTTTAAATAACAAATTTTGCAAATATCAAGAAAATGTATTTCACATATGAGGCCTGGCCACGCTGTACAGGGTTAAGAGACCATAACTTGTTTTGGCAAAGCTGTTGTCCCCAGTTGACTCCCAATTTGAAAATTTCGATTCTGTCAAACGCGAAGCTGACCGTTTAGGAAAGCCGATTAAAGCGCGGTAACAGCGGTCCGATCTATCATTAGATTTGGGTCTCGAAATTGAATTTTGCGTTCGAATGGATATAATCTTTGGTAGCCACCGGTAGCCCCTGCCTCCGACATTGGCTCAGGCGTCAAAGCGCACACAAACACGTGTGCATGCGCACTTTCTCTCTCATTCTCTCTCATTCTCTCTCCCTCTTTCGCAATTTGGTGTGCGTGCATTTGACGAGGTGGCGCACTAAATTTCCTTCCATTATTGAGCGATCCACGATCCAAAAAATCGGGCGCTTTTTCTGTTTTCATCCCCAGTGGGGTAGGCGGGACAGCGATTGGTCCTCTCCGGTCGACCGGCGTAAATGCTTCTCGCGTGGTAAAGGGGTAGGAGGTTAACTACCCAAACTTATTTGTCTAGCGGCTGCTATTGACCGGCTATCGATATCGCTGCACATACTCCTGCCTATTATATATTCCCAAGCGTTCATACAAATTTCGATTAATGAATTATATACACGAGCACTAAAATATTATAATGGACGCAGCAATATATCGACCAGACCGGACAACTAATTGCGACGGGGTTACTAAATCTCCCGATTTTCAAAATTTACTTTCCTTCACCGTCCTCAAAATTTGGATTTCATTTACATAAAACTAGAACATCAACCGCTCAATCTAAAAATGAGAACCCATCTCGCGAAAGTTTACGACCACGTAAATTGACTTTCAAAATCAATAATTCTGTGAAAGGTCATAAAATATCAATTTTCATATTTACTCTTACGGTCAAGCGATATTTTGAATATGCATGACTCTAGTATGAATATTGAGATATATTTTATTTATATTCATTTATTATACAAAGTCAATTATTTTAATAGAGAAATTGAATCTATGAATTAGCTTGACTTTTTTGTATTATTTTATTTTGGAACTCGTGTCCCCTTTTTTATAGAAGACAATGCGTTAAAAATTGACCTTTCTGATGTGACACAAAGGGTTGAATTTCCAGCTCTATATGAATAGGATATTAAAACAAGCTTGAAGTTTTACGAATTGTGTTTGAGCATCGGTCGTTGGATAGGCGGGGGTTATTAATGTAAGGGGTGGTCGAGCAGTAGTTATTCAACCGCGGAGTGGTTGGGGCTAAAATCAATGCGAGCCTTTCTTTTATCGCGAGTTGGTGCAAGCCGCGGAAAGAAGATGCGCCGACGTTTTACGTACATACATAGATATACATACATACGAGAACGAAACTTTATAAAATGTAAAAAGACGACTAGCACGTGAACGCCAGTTCGATCGAACTGGAACGAGTCCAGAACTCGAGACCTTCAAGGACGGATGCGCATTATTTTCACCCAAGAAACCTGTGTACCCTAAACTTAAACTCGATACACGAACGTCCTATAATTTATCCTTGAAAAATTGCATGATTGTGCATCTTAATTTCAAATATTAACACGGTATTCTCAAAATAAATTTGACCCCAATAATGCATCAAGACTAGAAGAACAAATTTTAGTTTAAGCTGAAATAGTTTAGAATATTTTTTGTAAATTGAGATTATAAATCAATTAGTAATCCATCAAGTTTTGTAGTCTTGGCATGTTCAACGAATCGTAAAGTCAAACTTTTTATTTCGCAATTACATTCTGTTTTTCTTCGTCTGTTTGTTGAGCATAAAAAGTCTCAGTGAACGGAAAATCAGAATGTGGGTCAGTCGCTATCAATCTTCGATGGCCAGAAAGTCCATGGGTCATTGTACAAATGCACTATTATAAATTATAAATGAATCGTTCTTCGCTGTCATTTGTAAAGAATCTTTGAAATTATATAAAACTATTGAAATATAAAAGTCAATTAAACTAAAGGTTTAAAAAAAAGTTCTCTCGAGAGACAAGGAATTAAATATCTCGAATTCCATTGAAGTATTCATTTGTTTTTTTTTTAATTCTCGAGGATAGGCAAAGCAAATGTTCATTTGGGTGTGGGAGATTTTTCTAAGGGTCCGAACTCTCTGTCCGAGAGAGCGCTGACCATTTAGAGGGTAATAGCTTCCAACTGACTACATTCATCCCTTAATGAAATTCTTTCTGAGATCCCCTGACGCCCATTATCGGCTCTCTTTAAATAAAAAAAATTCTTATCGCGATAAGATCCTCTAGTAAAGCATCCTTAGAGTGACACCGATCACTTCCGTCCACTGTTTTGTTGCAGAATTATCAGTTTCCCTGACATTAACCCAAGAAAACGTAATCTACTGCGGCAGATCTGTACCGCACAATTCACGACCAGAAGGCTATTTACCATTTATGGTGATTCCGATTAGGAATAGAATGGAAAAAGATATCGTTAAATGTACCCTACTGCATACATTTCCTCTATTTTAAATTCCGTTCTTTCTCAAACGAAAATAAAAGAGTAGAAACCCTCACTTGATAAAGTGAAATACAAATGAATTGTTCAATTATACAAAAGATATCTGATTTGCATTGCTTCTACTCCTTTTAAACTTCTACCCTTTAAAAGGCTAAAAATTAAATAAAGTACGAATCGAGTAAAAAGATGATAGACTCACCCGTATGCAGCCTGGTGTGTTGTTGCACATGGCTAAGTTGTTTGAACCTTCGATCACAGTAGCTACATTTGTAGGGCTTCTCGCCGGTATGGACCCTGATGTGTTGAACGAGCTGATGATTGCTGGAGAATGATTTGAGGCATTGTTGACATTGATGAGGTTTGACTTCGTTTCCGGTGATCATTCCACCAGGTCCGACGCCTACGCCGACGCCCAGGCCTGCCAATCCTCCGGGGATACCACCACCGGGACGCCCCGTCAAAGCTCCTGCACCAAGTTCTCTCGCGTGCATCATCGTGGCAGTTTTGTTCATGAAGATCTGCGAGAAGAACTGCCGGGGTTAGTTGGTATGCTGAACTTTTTTCAAATAAGGGGAGGGTGGCAATTTTCAGGCCTCTTTCGGTTGCAAGGTCAGAGAATTGCCGGCAAAACTACTGACTACTAAATACTCAATACTCAATCATCTAGATTTCTAGAACGATCCTCGATTTTCAAGATTTTATTAATCAATATTGTTTTAAATAAGAGATGAATCTTATTTTGTAGGTAGGTCCTGATCCACTCAACAATCGATAAAGACACAATAGCACTTTATCAGTGGAAGTAAATCTTTACTCTGCAACGTTACCTTGCAGATTAGCACTGTATTGGATAAAGTAAGTATATTTTTGAGATCTACGATATAAAGTTGCTTTTCCTCCATCAATTAGAAAAATAGACATTTAAAAACAATAATTAATTTAAACAGCATTTGCTTAGATGCACTCTTTTTTTACACAAAAACACAACCAGATTTCACACCATGATAACTGAGTATAACGCCCTAATTTTTCGAATACCTACAACCGATCATCGCAACTAATTCTAATCTCTAAACTTCCCTCCTGATCCCGAGGTGGAGGGCAAGAGACTACTGGAGCTTAGGGGGCGATCTTGAAGAAGGAAGCGCTCCCTTTCGGCTTTTTTTCGAGAACAGGTGTTTGCTGTTATGAGACTATCTCGATGTAGGTGTGGGTGTGGGTGAACGGACGGAAGGGTTAATGTTTAAAACGTTACAGTCTCAGATAAAAGTCCTGGTTATTTGGAAGGAGTTACCGGCAGGAAATGAAGGAAGTGCGCCCAAGGAACGTTTCGGAATTAAAGAAAGAAGAGCGAGAGACTTGAGAGGAGGGTGGGATAGGAGGATTTTATTAAAATATGTTAAAACTGTAATTAAAATCGAAAAATCTCGTGAGAAGTTTTAAGAATCTTAGCTTCCCTTCCTCGAGCTGAGAAAAAAAAGATAGAATAAGGGATGGAATGATAAAGAAAGAGAAGAATGAAATAAAGAGAAAGGGAACAAGAGGTGAGGGAATTGAAATTGTCACAGAGGGTTCTCAAGTTTCTCCACTGGAATTCACCACCAACCCTTTGCTTCTTTTCTTTCTCACTCTCACAAGATTTATTCGTTCAGAGATGAGAGAGGGTTAGAAAGTGATCGACACTGGGCATTTCTGATTCTTAATTCCCGTGAGAGAGAAAACCTGCTCTCCGATTTTCTTCGCGGATTCCTTTTTACTTCTCTTACCTTCCACTCTCACGAGCTTTCAATCTTTCCTTATTATGCCAAGGAATCGGGATTAAATGAAAATTCTTCAAAGAAAATTAAAAGTGAAAAAGTTATAATAAAGAGAGTACTCTGGCTGTAACTTTTATTTCAGAATTATTCTTCTGGTAATGGTGTTTGTCCAAAAATGTATGTTATCCTCATTTAAAATTTTATTTAAGTGTTGTAGGTTTAAAAGTTGTTGGAAATGATTAACTTGTAAAGTATCTTCAGCTCAATTTCACGACTGCGCTCCCCTTAGACTTTGGCACTTAGCGGTGGACGTCAATATTTGTTTTTGGCAATTTTATTCTCGTTCTGCACCTTTAACCCCATCTTTCTGGCAGTTGGGTCGACAGACTTTCGCGATGATTAACCGGAGCCGCGTTGGTGAGGGAGATGAGGAAGTTGGGGTATGGTGACAATCAGTTTGACGCGCAAATGTAAAGTTGCAAATTTTTAACGACGCTACCGTTAAAGTACGTCTCGCCGAGATTCTCAACGATTTTTAAATCTACATGGCACCTCACTAAAAACTTCTCCTATCCAGAAATGTCCACCAGAAAGAAAAGATACGCCTAAAATCTCCCTCAAACATTTCTAAAATCCGCTCTTCAAAAAAATTCGCCCCAGAAGGGGTTTAGCTTTCATTAATCAATCTTTTATCTCCAAGCAGACGGAAAATTGCGTCGTGCGGCGTCTCGACGCCCAAGTGGCTCCACAGAATCTTTTTTTTTTATGATTTATCGCCTGACCGCGAATAATGAGAAAAAAAGTTGGCGAGAAGAAACCAAGTTCTTCTTGGCTTAATGTCCTTAATAATGGCAAAATATATCAAAGAAGTGCGAGTGTACATTTGAGAAAAACAAGAGCCTCTAACTCATAACCCCCTTCTGGAATCGAATTCGAAGTAGTTGTCTTGCTCGAGGCGAATTATTGTCCCGTTTTCACCCCTTCCGGCGCCACCTACAGCTAGAAGGGATCATTAGCATTTTTGGAGAAGCGGCACAACCCCTTTTTTTCGTGAGTTACGTTTATCGAGTGGCACACTCGAAGTAGGCTACTTTATGCACTTAGAATACAAAGCAAAGGTCTCACCTGCTGGCCATATGCCCTCTCCGTAGCCATGGTACAAACCGTACCTACACGCATCATGGGCACGCACATATTATGCATCATCCACCCACGCACTTGCCAACTCACACATTCAAATCTGTAAGGAAAATGATTTGGTGTTGGTTGATGAGGCTATTTGTGTGGATGGATTTGTCTGTGGATGGACGATGGTCTTGATCTCCTCTGATGGGCAAGAATCATGAGATTTAGCCTACCCAATCTACTTCAGGGACCTACCTATCTATCTAGACCTGGAATAAAGGGGATCTGTAATTGTCGGCCTTAATCCACCGGAATCGTTTTACCTTGATCAGCTACCAGTATCTTGCCGCTTCCGGTTTTCGGCCCGAACGAGTAACGTCCGTTCAGCGACTCGCATCTGATCAGAAAACTTCGTATCTTCGACTCCTGCGATCGAAATCACTGAAATGCTACTCCATTAACCCCAACGTTAGGTTCGAATTTTTAAAAACAGACCCCGATGATTCATTGCCTGCAACCTCTTATACCTTCCGATTGGATGATCAGATTATTAATCAAGGAATTGCTTTTTCTACTCGAGAATAATTCAAGATCGCAGCTTGAAATAAAACCACGGATTATACATCGGTATATAACTGCAGATTTAGGAAACATGCCAGCGACTTTATAATCGGAATAGAAGCTTGCTTTTCAGAAAAGAAACCAACACCTGCTAAGTTATTCTCAACATCAGACAGTTAATAGAATTTATCAAAATATTTCGATCAAAGAAATGATTATATGCTGAAAGTGCATAAAGTGGAACGTTAGGTGTTTTGTATTCATAACTCAGACCTGCACAGCATTATTGTTAAGTATATAGAGACTATTAATACTAAATTCATATTTACTTCAGATAGGTATCTGAATTACTGTTCACCTCTTAAAATACGAACGGCGTCTCTATATGTAAACATGAGGTGTGAATACGGGCCGTAATATTTTAGTAGGACGTACATATACGAGACGGGAAAGCGAGCACGTACTGCACACAGCTATCCTGCAATTCAGTTATGTCTGTAGCAATCATTTCTGAATCTCTAACTAGACATTTCTGATGATTATATCATTATCATATTTCTCGACTAGATTTTTGGCATTTATTACAGTGATCATTGATCATAGTGACTTCATCTTTCAATTTTACTACTTTCTCGTAAACTTGTCATCTCAAATCATCAAAACATGAATATTTAAATTAGATTTACAAGAGGTTAGTATAGAAGTCACACTTCTCAAGTGTTTCCTGCATCTTCCAGAAAAGTATTGAACACTTGGAATTTGTTTTTGAAATCGGAAGTTTAAAGTTGTTTTGCTGGTTTGACACCCGTGGATATCGTTTGTTTTAGAACGGTGTCATTTTTCTAGTAGATTATGTAAAAACAACTCTCACAGAAAGAACTCGAAAGGCCGAGGTGGTCGTCCTTCGATTTCTATTAGTAGAGGGGCAAGTCTATCAGAGACCCGTTGCTGTACGAATACGTCTGAAGTAATAATTGAAGGGCTTCGACAGGGTAGGGGGCGAGGTCGTATAATGACCGCAAATTTGACGGTTTTCAATGTTCCTACAGATTCCTATAATTATGTGGTTAAACAGTGTTTTTTCCCTCGCTTCCGAATGTTTGGTCAGTTAATCATGGGTTGCACGCACTTCTCTCATAATCGTGAAATCGAAAAAAAAAAGTGTAAGGCGAAGCGCCGACAGACACCTTTCTACTTTATTTGCTTTTTAACCTCTCCCATTATATTCAAAGAGTTTCAGAAATTTGTCTATTTCTTATTTGTTTCTTGCAGAAAATAAAAAATTGCAACTCTTGCTTTGACGTAGGAATATGAAATCTGATTGAAGATAATTAAATATTAAATAATTTCGCTATAAACTGATTACATAGCAGAATTTTTTATTGATTTAATTATATAATGAGTACCTAGAATAAAATTGTGAAATAAAGGGTTGAGAATTTTATGTATGAGGTTTTTCAAGTCAAATGATAAAAGGTAAATATTCGCGGTTTGAAATAATAATTGCTTTGTCAATAATAATTAAAACACAATTTTGTGTTTAAACAATGCAATTGTCACAATGTTGCAGCCTTATAAAATTAAGATAAGAGGTCTTTGCCAAGTTCAAGGATTTAGATAGGTAAAAGATTTTGTTTCGAAAATAGAAGAATAGTCTCAATAATTTATTTGCATTTTTGATCCTCCAACTCTACCTCACTAGGCAAATTTCGAATATTTGTCAAGCAATGATCCATTACTAACGAAATAGAATTACAAATTACATATTACTTCCTCATTCGAATAACAAATTACAATTAAATTATGTTGCTCGTGTTTTGTAATTTGCATTTCAAATTACAAACACATTATTTGACTGACTAAAATACCAAAATCCTGAAATATGCTTTTGGCAATATTGATTTGATAAACTAATATTAGAAATTGGTATTTTGAACTAATAATTTTCCTAGAAAATAAAGTATAATTTCTGAAAATCTTTGTCAATTCATTTTCCAGTAGAATTAGCTTATCCGAAGCGAAAAAAAGTACTTGACCACGACACGTTCGGGTGGATCAAGATTGGAATGCAAATCCCGTCGGCGCAGCGAAATTGGGAACCGATACGGGCGGAAGCGAAAGGATGTCACCGGAGGGTCTCGAAGGGAGGATCCTGAGTCGTTGGACATCGACAATAATTACCTGGGGCGGCAAGTGGTGATGAGGATGCTGATACGGCGGCGGTACGTACGGTGGGTGACCAGGATGACCGTGTGAGTGCGTTCGGGGGTGGTTTTGATGTTGGGCTTGCGGAGGGGGTTGGGGTGGAGGCGGTGACCAAGGTCCGTGGTTTGGACCCTGGTTTTCACTCGTGCTATACATCTTCGGAAAAATATTTCAAATGTCCACTTCCAAGGCTCTCCAAATCCCCAGTTATCCTCCACAAATCTCAATCATCATTTTCACAAATTTCCACCACCAGTTTTCTTCCTAATATTTTTTTACCGTATATTTAAACTCTATTTCCCAAATTGAAAAACTATTAATTAATCTGATTAAAAAAATCTATACCATGTCTAAATCGAGATTAATAGACAAAATTAATAGACAAAACATCGAGGGTGAAATTAAAAGAAAGTTCCCGAAATGCCGATTACCCTGACTTTCAATAAAAATTCCAAAAGCGGAAGTCGGGAACGAAACTTTTTCTAAACACTCCCTTCTTTCGTTTCCTATCTCCTTTTTTCTCTTTTTCTTATTATCCTTCTGTCCTTATCGCTCCGCTCTGTCTTTTTGCTTTCCTCTCTCTCTTGCTGGTTCAAACTTCCTCACTTCATTCTTTCCTATCTGGCTTATCTCGAGAAATCAAAAATCGACGGTTTTTAGGAAAAATCTTTGCACTATTAAAGGCGCGCGCGACTTTTAACGCGGACGCAGCGCCGTGCGCCAACGAGTGGCGTCGCGAACTAATAGAGGGGGACGATTTCTTGCGTGGCGAACGGCGAAGAAAAAAACGTGAAAAGCCGCGAGCGCCTGATAAGCCATTTAGAAAAATCGGCAGGCGAGATATCGATTGAAATAACATGATTCCGACGTCCCGACCAATCATAACAGTGGTCAAAGTGGACGCAACCAATCCCTTTGTATCTATTTTTCCCTCTTTGTCCACCTTCTCATTCTCCTTCTTCTTTGCTATCTCCTCCACCCCTTTCGAAAATAGTTCTGCTAATCAGGGAGTGCGATTTCTACTCGAAATTTCAATTTCTATCATCTGACCTAGATTAATTGATTTTAATTCAAAATTTTAAGGTACACGTTTTATTTATCAATCACTCAAACACTTTTTATTCTTTTATTGTGGAACAGATAAAATTTCCCCTCATTGGAATATCAGATTTGACTTCCGGAGAAAAAATGATGAAAATTTAGCGATATTTCGAATTATGAATTTATAAGAAAAGAGAGAAGAGTTTACTGCGATTGCGTAACGGGGCTTAAAAAAACAAGAGGAGAGGGTTGGGAGGCGAAAAAAATGGTGATTGGTCGGGATAAAAAATAAAAATAGGGCGGAGTCTCCGGGGAAGACGGTTTTCTGTCCAACATGGCTGCGTTATCACTGACGTCAAGATAAGTAGACACAAACTCACACATACGCCTTTATTGGCGACCCACAGTGCGTGTTAAGTTATTCGCCTCAGTAACTTCATCAAAACTTCATTTCTCTTTAAGATTTTACACCTTTCTCATTCTTTTCTCTTCTTAATTTTTTTTTCTAACCAGATGGTACGACGTCTCTTATAAGTTTTCCAATATCGTCTACTGCCCCTAACATTCTTACCGCCGAGAACTTTTCAATCCGATTACTCACGCCAAGGAAAATGATGATCCCTTTTTGCTTTTGTAGAAAAAGTCCAGAAATGGAGATTGCGAATATGACTCGTGCAGTATTTCTTTAAAGTTGCTGAACGTTTATGTCACTTAACGTTTTGCAGAAAAACAAAAGAAAAATTGCAAAAAACAAAAAGGAATTTAAGGTTAAAAAATTATGTATAACTTTGTATTACAAATAATGATATAAAAATTTCTAAAAACAGACATGCAGATATTTAACAAAAAATACAAGTTAGAAAATTATTTAAAAATCACAAAACTTGTGTTAATTGCTTCCTATTAAACATATAGTGAGTTAATTAACATACCATAGATGACCGGAAACGTCAAAAAGATTCGCAAAATCCCAACTGACCCAGTTAGCCTTTCGTTGGAAATCGGCTAACTTCGCCAAGGAGAGGAAAAATCAGCAAACTTTTAAGGAAATTGCAGAAAAAACGTCGTCCGGTAAAACGAGTGCATGGTAACTGAACAGAGTGCTGGGATAAAGGTTGGTGCAGGTTATGCACGAAAGTAGTAAGCGTTGATCTTGAGAGTCGAGCCCTTGGCTGGGGCAAGAACCGATATAAATAAAGTTGCAAATAAACGAAATCGTGGTGAGGAGAGGAGGCGCGAGGGGGCGGTAGAGAAAAGAGCGCGAGATAGGGAGAAAAAGAAGAAGCGAATGGAAAAGAAGCCGTGGAAGAAGAAGGCAAAGAAGGAGAAAAAGGAATAAAAGAAAAACAAGAACAAAAAAAAAAGTTTGTAGTGAAGGCCGAGACGCGCATTCTCGCGGCCACCCCTCCTCAAAATTACTGACCACGGGCAACAACGAACGTGCGCTCTTTTCTCTTTCTTTTTAATTTTTTTTTTATAATTCTTTATTTTCCTCTCCTTACAAAAATATTTATTTCTCTATTCTTCAATCTCCATGTTTCTCATTTTCCACCCCTTTCTTAAATCCTCCTTTCCCACCCATAAATTTATCTTTCTCCTCTCTCATCATTTCTTACTCTTTATTCTCGAGTAGAGACTCTTTATTCTCGAATGTAACAGCACAATAAAAATGACCGTAACCGGGAGGATCTGAGGGGTCAGAGGAATGCTCTGAGTTAAAAAAAAAAGAGGAAGAAGAAGTGCAAGTTAACGAAGGAGAGAAAGAAGAAGGCGAAGGCGGCGGTCCGGGAAAATAAGCGAATAACGAGAGAAGCAAATAAGAGTGGCTGTATGTCTCCTTCTTCTTCTTCTTAAGATGGGGGAGGATGTGAGGGGGGGAGGGGGCACTAGAGGTTGGAAGGCAATGAGCAAGTACGTGCGGGACGGAGGAGGGTCTGACTTGAAAGAGAGAAAATAAAAGTCCAGCAGGCCTTGGCTGCTGCAGTTATCCCGCCGCGTTGCCAAGTCTCATTTGTTTATCATGTTTAGCGGTGAAGAGTAGGCCTTTCGCGTTCAACGACTAGTTTTTTATAACAGAAGTCTAATCGCTGTTATTCAACTCATTCTAATCATTACATCATCCCATTCCAGCCCTATGCTCAAACTTTCTTTCGTATTTTGTTCCATAAATAAGTTGCAGCAGTTGATTATAGGAAATGAGGAAGCAGTCAGGAAGAGGATGGAAAAGTTAATATATAATTTATATTGGGAGGAGATAATTGATAAGAATAGTGTCATAATAGTTAAATAAGTTTTAGTCTGGCTACAGTCTGAATAGCAAATAACAATAGTTGAGAAATACTGACTTAAAAAAAATTTTTTTAAATGTGACTGAGCATTAAGGAAGCAGTAGAGTAGTGGGAGATAAAAAATTAGTTCCATTTCGTCTCTGTTCACAAATATATATACTTTCTGCATGGTGTATGCACCGAGGTTTCGCCTTTCGTCTCGCGGACTCGTTTCTGAGTCATCTTACGTGCGTTTGAGTTAGCGTTTACTCTCGTCGTGGATGCATGTGTTTATACAAATACGTACACGTCGCAATGCCTCACACACACTGCATCTAGATGCAAGTACAAGCCTGAATGTATGAATGCAAGTTGCCCCCTCCTCCTATCTTTTTATCTCTCTTTATCCGTTTTTCTCCCTTTGAGTGCCTTCCTTTTTACATTCTTATTTCTTGCTCCGCTCGAAAACTGTGTGAAGTATTTATAGTTGAAATTCAACTTTCCTCGGGAATTTTAATTAAAATTGAAGTTACTTTTTCTTTGGATTTCTTCATTGTTCAGATACATTGTGTCAATTTTTGTTATTAGTCGTTAGCCTAATTTATGTATTGAGGAAGAAATTGAGAATTCTAGCAAATGTGGTGACATTTGCTGAACAAAAGAGCAGATAAATTAGGAAGAGAATGAGAGGCATAATCTAGCATTTCGTCAGGACAATTGTTTCATTAATGCAAAATACTTGGCAAATGGAAACACTCTTGTTTTCTTGTATTTAGTTATTTGCGTGGAAACTCGCACAGGTACGCAACTTGAACGAGTGTCTCTTTATAATAACATCTTCAAAGCATTTGTGTCAGATTCGTGTATATTATCCGTGTAAATACAACCGTGCAAATACAGAGTATTCTGCGATCACTGATCAAGAATTTATTTTTCTCGATACAGCCACAGAGTCGTAGAAATTGTGTCTGGGGCCCTGTTCTATTTTATTTTTGAGGAAATATTATAAATTGACAAACATTGATTCAGTTATTTAGAAAATCAAAGACCAGAGGTTAAAAGAGTAAGAAAAAAAAAATATTGCGACTTTCTTTTTTTTCTGAGAGTGTTAAAAAAAGCGTTTCGCAGAGCCTCTGATTTCAACTCTTCTCAGATTTCTGTCTACTGCTGTTCAGTCACTGTGAGGCAATTTTTTCTCAGGAAAAGAAATATAAAGGTCCAATTCAAAGTTCATCTTTTACAATGATTAAATAAATGATATTCATGCAATGATGGTTCTCCCTACCATATAATTATCAAACTTTATAGCTTCTTTTTTCTCGAATGGGAATTGAAAAAAGAGCATTTAATTTCAGCAGTAAAGAACTGCATATGTTACAAAACTTCAAAGACTTTTTCTCAAGGTAGTGATCCTTACAGGATATTCTTTAATTTTAATTAAAATGCTCCTCCTCCTGCCAATAATGACAAAATTACATTCATCCGTTGAACATTAGTTCAATGGATAACAATTAAGTGTCCCTTACAGTCTGTAATTCCTTCAGTTTTTTCTTCAAGGAATGAAAGAAGCGAATGAATGATACTTTTTTTCTGCGGTGGTGCATAGGGTAGAGTTATTATAAGGGATGGCAGGAAGTATCTACCGTCAGTAGGTTACTATTATTTCCCGGACCACAGGACTTCCAGGAAATAAAGTTAGATAATAGTAAATAATTTTGCATCTTTCGATGTTAATTGTACACTTTTGAAATAAAAACGAGTTTTTCAAATAATAAAATAAAATTGAGTTTTGAAAAAACCGAATTTTCCGTAAAATCGAAAAGCGATAATCATAATAAAAGAGATGAAGAGCGCATGCACGGGGCATAAAGCAAACACATATAGTGAAAATTACTTTCTTGACATGAAGATCCAGTCATTAAGGGTCAATAGCGTTGAGATGCTAATGATCGATACGGAAGTTCCTTGTGCTAGCAGTAATTTATAGTCTACCTCATGAAAGTAAACGGGTGGCAATTATTGTATTTACATCGTGAGAAAAGCAACGCGTATACACCAAGTATACTCGCGTGTACACGTACTTCTAATAGCAATAATCTGCGTAGGATTACGACCGCCCCTATATTTAAATTTCTGGATAGTAAAATACATCGCTAGTTTAATTACGGTTGTAAAGAAACTGTTAACGTGTTCCTACAGACAAAGCCTTAAACACCTCCCACTATTTTCCAAAATCACTTTTTTTAATGGTGTATATGAGATACTGATTTTATAAAATCGATTTAAATAGAGTGAAATCGAGAAATGTTAAAAGAAGTGGAGAACAAGTGTTTGCGAGATTGAAATGTGGAAAAAGGTGGTTTGAGAGAAGACACTAGACAGGAGACAACGTTGGTGGTAGGTATAAAAAATTGAGTATGCCCGTGTAACGCATAATAAGAGGGCCGCCTTGTGGCAGTAACCTTGCACTCGCGTCGCGGCATTTTTTATCATATCAAACGTATGGTAAGAGCCGGCAATACAGCCGGCATGCTGAAGACTTTGTGGAGTGCAATCGCAATCGCGAGCTGCTGCGCCTGCAGACGCAGGTCTAGCAAGGTAATTAAGACAATATGAACGGGTTTGTCGGTGGTCAGCCTCACCAGTACAGTCCCTGACAAATTACTCACAACACGCTCGTTTTACCTTCGTCTTCCTACTATCAATTATTATTACTCACGAGAGACGAGTCACAGTCGACGCGACGTCAACCTCCTTTCACACCTTCCAAAACAAACATGTCAAGCACCTTCATTCCCATTTCCTTTTTCCCTTTTACTTCCTCCTATATATTGTACAATTTATGTCAAGGCACGTTATGCTCTTTGTTTTTTTTTGGTAGCAGGAATTTCCCTGCCAATTGTTATCGCGAGCACCACACAAGAAAAGAATTAGCTATTAATATTCACGGGTCGATGCACGAAGCTGTCGTGCATCTCATGCAGTTTAATTTCAGTTTCAGTACATTTTGTATTCGATTTCCATGTTCATCTGAGATGATCTTCGGAATGCAGAGAAACGCAGATGTAATTTTGTAGTCAACTCGTTAAAACTGATTTTACATTTACAGCGTGAGAAGATTAAAGTACTGTGAAAATACGATTACAAACAGTCTCGGGAGTTTAAAAAAGACTGCAATTTGAGAGGTATTTTAATCCTGAAGTATGCTTAAAATCTGTGCATTTATTTCAAGAATCCTTCTTCGGTATCGAAGGCACCGATTATTAACATTCTGAAGAAACTAGAGATAGTGAAAAAAAGAATTGAAGTTTAAGCTATCAGAAAATTCAATTTCTAGTGAATCTCCTTTCAAGAATTCAAAGACTTCGGTGTGCCCTTGACCAAGTGCTAGAAACCTCGACCTCAGCTCAGGGATTGTCGTAATGATCAAAAGGAGTATTCTAAAATATGATGTGATCTCTATTCTTGAAGTATATTGCTGATTTTATTTTATTTTCCACCCCTTTTCCGACGATTTTAATAAATAAATTTTCCAGCATTTATTTTTATCATCAAGGCTCTCCCTGCGTTCAATGCCCCATTAAAAAAACATTGCAAGTGAGTTCGAAGCGAACGACCCCAATCTAATCAGCATGCATAATTCCCACGTCATAAACTCATCCTTCTCGCGGTTTTAACCCTTCAGTGGATTTTTAATACGAGAAACCCAAGAATAAATCGACGATATAAAAAGAAGGCCGCCGGGCCGGCGCGGGCCGACCTGATAATCTTTAATTTATTTTAATGACGTAGAAGCGTGACTCGTGCCTCGACGAAGCATCGAGGGAATGCCGCTGCGTTGTCGGAGGTCAGGTTCACCAGCCGCGATGCGCTAGGCGCGGGAGTGAAGGAGAATGGCCAAGAAAAGAGGGGATGGAAGGGAAAAGAAAGGGAAAGAAGAATGACAACGAGTTCCATGATAAAATTCGATCCACCGATAACTTGACTTGTCATGCTATTTAAAAAAAATTATTCCTCCTATTATAATACAACCCTTCAATGCTAGAGGAAAAGAGAAAAAAGAGAAAACGACCTTTTTATTCATATTAATCAATAAGCAATTTTTTTGAATCAACGAAATTCTTCCTAACTATTTTTATAATTGCGCTAGGAAATTACTTTCATGTTATTAATTACGGATCTGTAGCCTTCAGAGCTTCCAATCATACAATCTTCAAACAATGCAAGAAATTGCAAAAATGTAATTTCTCTATCATTTATTAAACATAGACAATATATTCCACGATTAAAAATAAATCAAATAACATTTTTTTCCAAGAACTCGTGGAGTGAATCCTTTCGGAATGTATGGAAGTCTCTCCGGGTGCAATAAGACGGCGAAAAGTGGTGGAACTGAGTAAAGAGCGCATTCTTTATCTGAGAGTTGGGAAAAGGCGAAAAAAAAAACAAAAGCGATCGCGGTTCTCGATTAGCCGAGTCTCAGAACTCTGGGCCCTTTCGAAGTCGAGCGTCACGGTCGCGGCTGGCAGCCTCGCCAAGAAGCGCTGGATGCTGCCCGCTGCATCTTGCATATACGTATGTTTTATGTCAGCGTACATTCTGCATTTGCGCCGTTGCCACGTCTTCTCGCTCTCCTCCACTCTCTCAATCTCTTTCTTTCTCTTTTTTGAAACTTTTTTTTCTCCCCCTTTTCCGCCCTCTCTCCTTTTTTCTCACTCTTTACATTAATCCCCCACACCCCACAACCCCGCCAACCTACCGACACTCTTGACGTTTCTCAAACCTGCGCCACGTCTCGGAAAGAGTCATTGAACTCGAAAAAAAGAGGCGCGAGTGCGAAAATAAAGACAAAAAAAAACACTAGGCTCGTTGTCGCATATTCAGTATCCGCGCAATGCACTTTAGCATTCGATAAGTGGAGCGAATCGAAAATGGATAAAAAAAGCTACCTTTGGTAGCGAAGGTGATATGCAGAATGGATTTGTTTACTTTGTTTTATTTCACTTCGAGTTGATCGCTTTAGTTAGTCGTGGATTACCGAGCGAAAATTAAATATTTTTTAT
>JAUESI010000003.1:12099024-12115265 GCA_032275145.1 Synergus laeviventris | reverse complement strand
AAGAAACTGGCTCGAATTGATGCCAATTATCACATTAATTATCATAATTTACTTGATATAATTTAGATATTATATAAGTTAATTTTAAGATAAAATAATAATATGTAAATAATAATATGAAAATAAATTTACGGATGGAAAAGTTGCACAGCTGGAGAACGACTTTGTAAATCTAGTAATTCAGATTTGCAAAACTTGAATTGCATGAATCAAGCTAATTTATTTGCTTTAATTGAATGAAATTTTTTACGTTTTGCATTCCATCAGCGGACGTGAGAACGAGATACTCGGAGTGAATCCGCAGTAGGTTGGAGTAGGTCGTGGCACTCTGAGGTTTATCTTCGCGTGACAAAGTTTCTTTGCTTACTCTGTAAAGCGTTTAATTGTATTCCAATCAACTCCGTATTTTTCTCTTTTTATCGCGCAATGAGCCTGTAATCAATAATTTGTTATTGTTTCTCGCGAGGAAAAATAATTATCAAACTAAAAAATTGAAAGGATCCTTGACACAGTTTTAGTAAAAGAAATCAGAGTTAAACAGTACAATAAACTATCAGCTGCGTTGAAAATTGTAGATTGAATTTCAATTGATTTTTTCTAAATTAACTTTAAGCATCGTTTGGTAGCTGTCAATTTAGGGTTGAATGTCAGAAAATCACAGAGAAAGCACTTGTCACAAGGAAACCAATAAAAAAGATTCTTGATTTCGAATCAATGTGGTATCATTTGCGCTTGAAGGAGCGCGTCGTCCTCGTTCCGGAATGCGCGGTGCGGAACGCGATCCTTCAGAAGGACGAGTGTAAGATCGACCTCAGTGTTACGTCAAAGTCCAACCACAGGTTTATCAAAATAAAAACTCACATTTATCATTCGACAAAAGTGACATGTCTATAGATAATTAATTTTTCATTCAGGAAAATGATTTAAAAAATTAAGTTTCTACGTGCACTGAAAATATTTGGTCTTAGATATGGGAAAATTGAATTTAAAGAATCAATCAAATTATGTGTGGCGAATAAACTCCAAGCTATAGAACCGAATTAGAGCCAATGTTTCCGTTTATAGTTTCAATATAGGCATCAAGAATAGCATCTAGGCTAAAATTATCTGATGAAACTTCGCAGTGGTTGACATTCCGCTCATATATAATAACTAATCACCCTTTCACTACTAATATCTCGTCCAACTTCTTTTCAAACAAATTTCTCCATAAAATAGGACACTATTTTTATTTTTATTTAGCATTAATAATATATTTTAAATCTAAATATCAGTGGTGACATTTATTTTTTCCTGAACTAGAAACTAGATTAATCTTTGAATATTGAGACCGATCTTATCATTTTTCATCTCATAAACTGCGCAGGAATCATTACTTCATGTTTTAGAAACGGGATCCACATGCAAATTGATTCATAAAAATTTATCATTTTAATCGAGCTAGGAAACGGTTCACCGTTTAACATTTTAAATAATTCATTAAATAATAATAATAATCATCATTAATTATTTATTATTTTACGCGTACTGTTTGATTTTTAAATCGATCCCAAATTATGTACACAATATTTTTTCAAATCAGACTTTCTCCACCTTCACTCACAGTTTTTTTAATCGATTCCGAAATGATTCCGCTTCACTCACATTTTGTTTTACAGTCGATCTTAACTCAGACCTCGCATCTCCAAACTTGTTTCACCTTCACAGAATTTTTTTAAAATCAATCCCAAAGTGTCTCCAAAAAAATCCAAATGCTCCACGGTTCTCATTCACTCTCCCCATTTAACTTCCCTCGAATCAAAACAAACTGACAAGCACGCCACTCACACGTCAAGAATGACAGCATGTGGTTATTTGCCACAAAAAATCTTCACTCAAAATAATCCAAAACTTTTGCTTCAGATACGAATGTAAAAATCTGAAGTGCCCCTTACCTCCGTGGAATTCAGGTAGTTCGTGGTTCTAATGGATCACAGTATTTCGGTGGTAGGAGTTAGGTAAAAAGATCACAAAATATGGCACACTGTTCCTCGAGTTCATCGTTCTTCACTCTCGGGTTCTTCGGTGGTCCGGGGTGTTGGTGGGGCTCTTACAAAAAGGGGAAAAGAGGGGAGATATGAGGGGGTTGTTCGGTGGGGGCGTAGGATGAACTCGGTGTCTTCGTCAGAGCTTCAGCTGACACACGAAGGAGACGAGAGATGGAACGAGACCAGAGAGGACTTATAGTTCCTCTGAGAAAAAAATGAGACCACCGAGACTACTCTCGCTGCACTGGCCGTCTCTCAACGGAAGAGCGGCACCGGGCGGTGAGCTTGGCCGGAACTAGGCGATTCGCGGCGCGAACCGGGTGCCGCTCATCGGGGCCCTCTTCCCTCCGGAAGAAGGTGACGTTCTCTCGCGACACGCGGGATCGACGCACGCGACACGCGGAACTCGAGACGGCGGCGGGAACTCCAGGAGGACGATTTTTCCTCATCGGCAGACGTCCCGTGATTCTTGTCCTCCGCCTCCTTCTCCTTGCTTTCTTTCCTTCCTCCTCCTGGCCGAATATCAGGGGCGCCGGAGGTGGGAGAGCCAACTGGAAAAACTCGAGAGGCACGTCGTCGATTGGCCGCCAAGAGCGATCGCGTGCGTCCAAACGCGTCCGTGTCAGCGCACGCTCTGTTTTTTCTCCACTATTTTTTTTCTTCCTTGTTTCCGATTTCTTTCTTTACTTCTTTCTCGAGTTGTAATTTTTTTCCGGCTGTTATCGGTCCCATCCTCCTCCCGGGAAAATTACGCTCGGTTGAGAAAAATTGGCACGTGTTATCAAGCCGTGCGTGCGCACCTTCCTTGGTTAAAGAGTCTTTGAGTATAAAATGCTGGGGCGCCGGCGGAGCCAGCCGGAGCTGGGAGAATTGGCCGCAGTAGGCTACGCGCCCTCGTCCTCGACTGTGATTGGTCCCTGGAGTGGGGAGAGCGACTGGCGCGAAGGTCCGAAGGTAGAGTGCTGCTAGAGCCAACAGAGCGGATCTGGGCTGTGATCCCCGGTCCCCACTCTTAATGCAGTTCATTATGGTCCCAGGATACCCAGGAGAAGGTCGAGGCTACGACACCCACGTCGTCGAGGTTCATCTCGGCCTTAGACCTCTCAGTGTCTTGGATCTCTCTCCGAGTCGGTTCGCAAGTCCCACTCTTGCGAATCTCTGAGTCGGCGTAGCTTCCGAGAAACCTCGGGTCTGAGATCAGGGAACTCCGGGCCGATGGCCGACCTCTAAATTTGGGGTAGGTCCGGGCCGTAGAGAGGGGAGAGTTTGGTGGGGCCAGTTGAAGAGGAGAAGGGGCCGAACTGGGAAGCTGGAAGGGATGCGTGTGGAGAGAGGAGACGAGTGGGGATGTGGAAGAGAGATGGAGAGTCAGTCTGGGCCTTCTGGGTTCTGGGACCTCTCTTACCCACTGGTCCCCCTTTTTCTTGCCACTCTTTCTCTCTTTTACTGCCTATTCGCTCGCTTCTTCCCGCTCAAGACACTTCCCCCACTGGGCTAAGTCAAACCAGTCAGGATATTCACCCACGCGTGCACGAGATCGAGACGACAAGCGTGATGCCAATACTCGCAGTCGCTGGCTCGTGCTACGGCCACTTGTATGCGGACGCGGTTCATTCTAGGATGGCGAGACTCCATTCCCAGTTCCCACAGATCTAGTTCTGATCGTTATCCATTTTAAGGATTAGTGAACGTTTCTATGGAGATTACAATTGTTTTACATCATTCAATTAATTTTAAAACGAACAACATTCAAGACAAACTAGTTCGTTCAGATTCAGATTGGTATCCTGCCAATGTTCCAGTTTTAAAATAAGTTTTAAGAGAATTCGAATTTGAACATTTAAAATATTCGGATGACTTCCAAATGGATTCCTTCCAATTATCGAGAACGTGTAATCAGATCTTTAAAAGTTATTAGCATAAAATAACGTATGGCGAGCACGACTTTTTTGCAATAACACGAACCAAATAACCTTCCTCTCATTTATTATCTGCATTAATTGACCCACATGTTAATCAATCCCCTCACACATAACGAATATCTCTTCCAGCTTTTATTTTCATCACCCTATCTCGACACCAATTTTTTCCATCTAGACAAAGAACACAGAAGGGTGTAAAGTAGACTGACAACATTTATTTTTTTACCAACGGCATTGGCTGCATTTACACTGCACACACATCTCATGACCCAGATTCCGAAACACCACTATTTTTTCTCCGACTCGACTTTTTTATCTTTCAACTATTTCTCTCTCTTTCTGACTTGTTTATCCTTCTCCCTAGTGCCTCCCACCCCCTCTCAACCAAAGTCCTCACCACAAACTAGCATCGTGGCCCTCTCGATTCTCCCCAGTTTCTCGTACCTCAGCACCTACTTTTCTCTCCTTCGTTTGCTCTCTTTCTTTCTCATCCCCTCCCCATTTGCCTCCTCCTTCCATAAAACTACGGGGCTCTCTCCATCGCACACCGTTCCTGACCTACGGCTACGTTTCGTGAGGTCCCGTCTCGCGAATTTCGACCTAAAGAACTCCTCACAAGAAGGTGCGGATTCGCAAGAAGCAAACACATGCACAAAAGTGGGGATTCCACTCATAACTCTTTCCTTTTCTTACACATTCCCCTCTTTCTTCCTCTTTCACTCTCTTTCCTCTTTCTCTTTCACTGCCTCTTGTCACGAAAGGAGGGAGAGAGGTAACAGGAAGAAGGAGGCGGCTTGTAAGAAGGGGGTGGGGCGAGGGGGAACCACCGGCAATATACACACAACTCAGAACCGCGGCAAAACTCTCGCAGTTTTGCTCTTCGATTTTGCAAACTTATATTTAGAAGGGCAACGATCTTTTGCCGGTTCTCTCTTTCTCTTCTCTTACTCCTTGATGCTACTGCCCGAAGAGGAGAGTCGAGACGGACACGAGTTTTCTTCGAGACAATATTCCTTCTTTTATTTTATTTGACCCAAAAAGTACCAAACTCCTTTGAAAATTTGGATATGAAACTTGTATAACGATTTGAAATTTTCAATGAAGTTTAATTTGAAATTTTAAAATCACGTTAACATAATTTGAAAAATTCAACCCTTACGATCGGAATCAAAACCACCCTTAAGATCTTGAATCACCCCTTGTGGAATTTTTAGTTTATCTAGCACCTTTATATTTCACTTTTTTTTTTGTGTAAATTACACAACATATTTAAATATGTATCATGCAATCCATCTTTTATTCCTGGAGGGTTTGTTTTTTTCCGAATCGAAAAAAACTGATTTGAATATTCTGATTTAGCTGTAGAGAAAAGTTTTCAACGTCCCCTTTGGAGTCGATAAATATAACTTTTATCTCAGCGTCATAATAAAAATTTTAACACTCTGGTGGTCAGAACACTATCTTCTGTGTTTCAACTTTCGAAACTCGAGAATAGCAACCTCCCTTCCGTCAACTTACGCCGGGTCGTCGAACCCTTCTCGTTGTATTTCGTTTATTCGCAGTTTCGATCAATCGCTCGCGCGCTATCGATATTTAGAATTATGCTGATGGTTTTTAGGGTAAGAATGGTGCATCGTGACGTCTGGTTACGCGATTTGGCCTGCAAATGTATAATCTTATCGGACTGAGAGACGCGGGGACTTCAGTGGACGCGCCGGGACGACGATCTCTCTGGCACTGAGAGTGCGTGAGAGTCAATGAACGATAAAAAAAACACAACCACACATTGCATTGATGTAATTAACATTTTTCCTTTGGTCAACACATGATAAAAGAAATTAAATATTATTTCCCCCGCATTTGATTACGAGCAGCTGCAGAGCATCCACATATGAAATTCAAAATTTTGCAGCATTTTTCAAAACAAGAGAAATAAACCGGAAGTGATTCTGAAAGAATTCTTTCCCTGCAGATATTGCACTTCAGATATTTAGATTCAAATCTGCCCGAGACGTGACACCTTTCACCAAAAATTCGACCAAATATTGTAATTTATATTTCTAAGTATGATACTATACTTTTCAGTCATTCTTTCCCGTTATATACAAAAAAATACCAAAGAAATGGTACTAGCGTGAAATATGCGTATTTCTGACAAATATAATTAATTGTAATTAAACGTGTTCATGTAGTACTTGAAAAAAAAAAGTAAGTAACGTCGACGTAGTGCGTTATGCGAATCGCTGCAGAATGTGTGGGCGCGTGTGCATGCTCGTAGTTCTTCCTGGGGTAGGTCACGGCAAAACCGCGTGTTAGTGAGAAAGACGAGAAGAGGGAGTGAGGGGGAGGGGGTGGTAGAAAGAGTGAGGAGAGAAAGAAAAAAGAAAGGAACTAAAGAAGGAATGAGAAAGACAGAGCGATACGCCGTTTTCTACGTGGCGGCACGACGATTACTTCGTAACGCGTTTCTTCTTTCTCTTTCTTTCCCTTTGCCTGTCTGCATTCCCTCTGACTGGTCATATATATCTTTTTATCTGTCTCTCTATCTTTCGCGTAGGCGCGATTCGCGCGATTCTTCCAGCTCTTTTCCCATCCATTATAATACACTTTTTCAACTGTCAGTTTGGTACCGGAACCATTTCGTTCCCATGAAGAAATTTCAATCACTTAAATGACGTTTAGTGCATTTCGTTTTTTTTTCATTTATTGAATTTCGGTAACATAGTATTTATAATTTTGCTATATTCTGACTTGAAACTAATTTTCCCGATGGCAAAGATGTAATTGCTCCCTATCTGAAAAACATGGATACTTCTCATGTTTAAGATTCACTTCACAAATCTCGATTTACTGAAACTCTTCAACTGCGATTAAATCAATTGCGAAGAAAAGTGGTAAATCTCAGTGGTATTATTATATCCGATCATGCGATCTGAAAATCATAGAAAATTACTGAAAACGCAAGAAACTCCTTTAAAGACAAAGGGGGCTGATGGTGACGTAAAAGAGGGGGTGGGGGGTGTTTCAAGGGGATCTGTGGGTTGAGAATGGAGCTTAAGACGTTATAATTTTGTTTGAGGCATAACGGCTACAAGGCACGAAACCGTTTCTTGGACTCGAAACAGAAACCCCTTTAGGACATGGGTCAGGGGGAGGGGGTGAGTTCGATGAAACAAAAGCACGGCGCACCAAGACCGTTATTTGAATCGTCGAGGTATGATCCTTACAGTTCCAAAAAAAGAATACTAAAGGGGGTTCGCCTCACGTGAGAAATAATGGACGAAATCTCTTTCGGTGCCAATTATCTTTTTTTTTATATACGAATGAATTTTGCATCGCTTTATTTGATCCTGGGTGTTAATGAAAAAATTAAGCTGTATTGTTTACATTTTTTCTTCGTTTCATTTAGAAAGTGTATTCTACTTTCGCAAGGGTAAAAGGCAAGCTAATTGTGTTAATAAATACTGTGATGGAAAGTATAAAAAGTTACAAGTAAAAAATTTTATTGGACAAGAGTATGTGAAATTTTATTTCAAAATTTAACTGACAAAAATTAACGACAATTTTTAATATATAATAAAATTTAGATTCTATGGATTTTAAAATTGAGGCTAGAAGATTGTAAAATGTTAAAATGGTTCTAATCTTAGTAAAGATCTCTTGTCCTCGAACATGCTTCTAAACTCTGCTTTAATTCTACACTGGTATCCTGTAATTACAGTTACACAACCAGTATTAAAGGGGTCATGACCGCGAATATTGAAACAGGATTAAAGGACTTAGAGGTTTATTGCTATCTAGAATTACAGATATTACTGCAAAAATTTTTGTTTCCACACGCTTGTTAACATCGATTTATACCCTTCATTTTTTTAGAGAAACAAGTTCCATCAAGGAAGTACTTTGAGAGTAATTTCTTTTAAGGATATAAAACTGCTTCAAATTGACTTAGGAATTTGTTCAGAGTGACAAGGACAACTTCTCGAGTAAAAAATTGGGGGTTGAGAAATGCAACGTGAGAAAAGGAGTGTGGTCTAGAATTTACTTTGAACAGGGTTGAGACAATAGCAACGCCTACCGATTTGCATCCCTCGGGAAAAAGGTTTTGAAACAAAAGAAACTTTCGCCCGGAGGTCTCACTTTTTTTTCCTCATTTCCTGCTCGACTACTGACATGGAAACTGGTTCTAGTTTTAAAGCAGCTGTCAACAATTGCAAGATAGACACGAAATTTAATTGATTATTCTATAACCGATTTCAAATAGAAGAACTTTATGAACAATAAGTCTGTGCGAGATTCTTAAGAGACTCCTCTAAAGGTGACAACTCTTAAAATAAATACTTGACCACTTATTCACAAATGTTTCAATTTTGTTTTTAATCAAAACACGTATGAAAAAACAGCTTTTTAATCTCACTTTCGAATGCCACTGCATTCATTGAATTCTCGGCTCATAAAATGCTGACACGAAGTTTTTAAACACACGAGCGAGTGTAAAAGAGCGAGGGAGATCGTCTCTTTTACAAAAAATTCATTTGAATCCAAGCATCGAAAGGGTTCCGAGCGAGGCGCCGAAATAATTGGATTTTAATTTACGCTCTCGGGAAAAAACAAAAAAACACCCCTCTCGGGCAAGTTGGTTTTGGAATTAGGCATGAGAACTCGTTGCGAATGGGGCGACGAGTATTTGGATAACAGAACTTTTTTCTTCCATTCCCACGTCCGTTGACGATGAGCTTTTGAATATCTCAGCAGATCGAGTGTCTATTCAGAATTGTTTTTCCATCTAGTATAAAATTATTTTCCTCGTACTCGTCACGTCAAGTTGGATACTTTCCGTTGATGAATTGGGTGGGACAGGCAATAAGGGTGTCAACCATTTTATATTGATTTTGAAACAGATTTCGATTGGCACGCTTCTAAGGGCGGGACTCTATCTTAAAAAATTGCTCGCTTGGAACGAGGGTGCGAAATTGTCTTCCGCTTCGTGAGACTGATTGTATGGACCTCGACATGTTCATCAGAATTTAAAATGGAAGCTCTTTTTTCTCTTGTTCTTTCTACCCCCACAAAAGTTATCTTTTCACAATAATTTTCTTCTCATAAAACTAAAAGCAACATTTCAATAAAAATTCAATAAAACACTTTGGCTTGCATCAGCATCTCAAAACTTGAAGAACCGAAAGAATACGAAAACTCCCGGCAGGAAGAACGGAAGCGAATGTTTTAATTAAATCTTCAGGAAACGTGGAAACTTTGCCATCACCGTGCGGCGTTTTTGCGATTTTCCAAAAGTTTTCCTACTGCCTGCTCTGTGGCTTTTAAGAATGGGGCGTTGAAGAGAGAAAGAACAAGTCCGAGAGGAAGAAAAACGGACTTAACTTTACGTTCCTGTGTCGTGCTGCCCTTCTCCCCCAAACCCTTATTCCTCTTACAACGGGACAAGCGAAAAATAAAAGGGGCCACAAGAAAAAAAAGAATACGACTACTTAACGAAACAAATTGTTGCTTACCGAGAATTGAAAAGTTTTCTACTTTACCTTTCACATCTTTCCTTTTTTAGCTCCCACCCCTTTTTCCCAACCCTCATCACTTCAACCGCAATGTAACACAATTGAGCGCTCGTTAGTGACGCTTTCTTTCCGAAACTCTTCTTCTCTCTCTCTTGCAGATTCAAGAGGCCTTTTGATTGGTCGAATGGAATTCATTCCTTCCAGCTTCCACATTCGAGTGCATTCAGGAAGATTTTTTTTTGGTGTGTGCTAAACTATTTGTAATTTGTAATCGAGGATCGTTTGTTTAATCAACAGTAATTATCTGAAAGTCTATATGTAATTTCCTTCAGTTTCAACCTCTTCGATAAAAACATTGCAATCCTATTTTCATTTAAAAAATTTGTCGAAGTCGAAGAGATTGAAGTTGCATTCAATCACTAAAATTTTTGAACTAATTCATGCTCTGCTTATAAATATCTCTTTGATCTCAGCGATCAGGGAATGTTTAATGAAGAGAGTATATAAGCCGATCGAATTCAAACTGTCGAGGAAAAATCGACATCGGCGTGTTCGCTTGTTTTCTTAGTCTGTAAACGACAAAAGTAACACGAAACACGACGTGTAAAGCACGTTGCAGACATGCCGGGATGCAAGAAGGATTGGGATTGAGCGTGTTTTGCAATTATGAGAACCTAACGAAACGAAGAGAAAAAAATAAAACTTAGCGTGCGACATGAAAACATCGAGCAAACCAAAATTGATTAATCGTCAGGGAAATAACGGGATGTAAAATAAACTGTCGATCTGAATGTTACAATCGATAATTTTACATGAAATTTCTATACCGAAATTCATCAACACAGTTCTTTAAATAAAAATTTCAATTTCAATACATACAGAAAAACAAAATCCGTGTTAGTTGTATTTGTACCTTAATTAGTCTAATCTAAAGAATCTAGTACAAGAATCGAAACGATTGCTGGTGAATGGTCGACGTGCAGGAGAAAAATAATAATAAAATGATGAGAACAACAACAACAACAACGGCAAAGGATGCAATCGTGAAAGAAAGCAATGGTTAAGGGTCGCATATTTTAAAAACGGGCTGAGTGTTCAACTCACTCGTTGCAGGGTAGACCAGCATTCCTGGAGGGCGCGTTCGCTGATGTTGCTCATTTCTCCTCCACCTCCACCAGAACCTATGAGCCCAGCTCGAGACTATCGGGCAAGACAGGAGACTCGCATTAGTCGGGATCTCTGTCTTTGATCTTACAGCCATCGATCATGTTCGAAAAGCTCAAGTGAAACATTCGAACATGCGAATATTTCAGAATAAACATATCCAGTTAAACATTTCACGAGATATTAAGCTTCAGAGATTCAGAGTCAAATTGAAAGAAAAGAAATTATACATTGCTGCTCAATTAGATATTATACTCAGTGGCACCAATCTTCTCTCATCAGTAATCAATTAATAGTCGAAGATCTGTCCGAAAAGTGACACCTTACACCAAAAATTCGACCATATAAATTTAAATCTCATGTTTGAACACCAGCGCCACTGAAAGAATTGCATTAAGGACGAACTATAATAACTTTAACTAATAATACTTTAATTATTTAGGGAAAATGTGCGCAGGAAAAAAGTAAATGATAATAAAACTGAAATAAAACTTCCGAGTGAACACTTGACCACTTATCACTTCTTTTTATAGCTTTTTATACCCATGTTGATGAAATTTGGTCCTGATTGTGCGAAATTGTAAGAGGGATGCTGTGAAGGGAAAAGATGTCTGAAGAGTTGATTAGGGGTTAAAAAATTGGAATTCTTGGCAAAGTCCCGGTGCTCCCATGACTTTATAGGACATGCGTGACCATCATGCGAAGAAACGGTGTCGGTTCGATATTTTCTCGGTAACATCTTCTCGGCTGTGCCGTATGACGTATGCGTACAGTATTATCTGTGTTGTGCAGGTCAAGAACCCCGAGGAACGTATCTGCATCCCTGATGGTTTGTGTGCGTGCGCCTCGTTCGCATAGGTGGCACGCATATCCATATGTGTATGTGTGTGATGCAGTAAGTCAACGTACTGGAGTGTGCATGAACCGTGGTCAGCGTATCTCGGTACAGTCGCGGGTTGGAACAATTGACAAAATTGTACGTGGAATGCGACTCGATGCTTGACCCAATCTCGCACAATCCCGCACAATCAGCTCTCAAACTCCTGATTTTGAACCCTTTTTAGAGAAACTTTTGATAAAAGACTCGACCTTAATCGCAAATTTCATCCCAAAGGATATTCTGAATTGTACTTATGTAACTGATGAAACCTTCATTTACATTTAAATCTTATTTTCTAAACTTTACTGTACAAACAAAAATTGTTTTGCCTGAAGAGAAACTTTGTACTAAAAGGAAAAGGACTAAAACTTTTATGTTGCGCCCTCTTTTAGAAGTATATAAATTATAAATTTAAAGTTAAAAAGTGATTTTTTTACAAGAAACTAAATTGTTACAAATAGGTGTCGGCTAATAATAAAATTATAAATTTAGATTTTCGATGCGGAGCTTTACATGGTAGTAGGCAACCCGTCACGCACACCGCAATCGTTTTCTTACAAGAACTTACTCGCTCTCTTTAAAAAGAAAATAGGAACAAAAATTGTCTTAGAAACCTGACTTGAATAATCTCTATAAAAGTATAAAGTGTAAGAACTTGAGAAAACAAAGAGTTTTGTAAGATAAGATAACAAATGAAACCGCAAGACGTAACGAGTAAAATCTTTCTTTTGCCATTATATAAATTATGTATGAAAAAAAAAACGCCTCAATAAAAGCATTAGATAAACTGATCAATAATTTCTATGCAGAGAGTCGATATTTCTAATACTTGTAAGAAAATAGAACGAAAAATGCGCACTGATGATGGGATTAACTCTTGAAGAAATTACCTCTGAACTCATTTGCTAACAGATTACCAAAATGAAATTAACCTTGTCTCAGAAACGAGGACTCTACGTTCATTATAGTTAAATATTCCATTGAAATCTATGTCACATGCATCATGAAATTTTAAGATACCCGAAAATGATTCGGACTGCCAAGTATATTAGCACAATTAATCATATTCACTCACCTGCAGTTCATTCATCAGTTTCTCTGAAAGGGTGACATCATGGGAATCTTGGCTTCCAGCACCAGGACTCAGCAGAGAAACCTGGGAATTTGGTTGTTGACTTCCCGAAACATTCATCCCACTCAGAGCGCCGTTCTGACCGATGGAATTGGCCATATTCAGCGCCTGCTGCTGCATATTTTGACTAAGATTCTGCACCTGCTGCTGAAGGTTCTGCTGAAGGTTCTGCTGCAGATTCTGGGACAGATTCTGTGAAAGATTCTGTGCCTGCTGCTGCAACGACTGATGATTCAAACTCTGACTAAGGTTCTGACTAAGATTCTGCGCCTGTTGTTGCGACAAATTTTGCGCCTGATTCTGCATATTTTGCTGCAGACTCTGACTCTGACTCAAATTCTGAGGCTGATTGAGCAGCTGCTGCTGTTGCTGGGGTGAAAGACTCGGCGTGAGACTTTGAGCAAGATTATGCTGCAGCGTTTGGCCAAGACTCTGTTGCATGTTCTGCGTGAGGGCCTGGGTCAGTGCTTGGCCTAAATTTTGATTAATTGCCTGAGCAGCTTGCACAGCCTGGACGGTGAGTGCGGGACTCGAGGCCTGAGACATAGTCTGCTGGGCCTGAGCCTGGGCCTGTGCCTGTGCAAGATTGTGCAGACTTTGGGCCATGCTCGAGCTGATCGAGTTTTGATGATCAGCTTGAGGTGAAGGTGTTGTCGGTGCTGGGGAAGACTGATGTTGAGCTCCCTGGGAGCTTTGTTGACTCATCATCAAGGAGTGCTGCTGCTGTTGTTGCTGCAACTGAGAACTGGCATTCTGACTTAAACTCGTGCTGTTTGTCTGCTGCCCTTGAGACGCAGTCGCCTGAGTTTGTTGCGACTGCTGCTGTGCTTGTTGCTGCTGTTGTTGCTGTTGCTGCTGTGGCGTTGGAGTCTGCTGTCCAAGAGGACTGTGCAGGGGTGTCTGCTGCTGATTATGCTGATTCTGCTGTGTTGAATTCTGAATGGGACTGTGCTGCAGCCCTGGTGAATGTTGAGGTGGTCCTCTTTGAGGCTGTTGCCAGTAATCTGACATTTTGAAAACATGCTGTCGCAGGGCATGTAGGTTTGCCGCCGCGGCGGATACCGCCGAGGCCTGCACCTCCATTGGTTCCGGTTCCGGATCAAGGTCTGGTTCTGGGGAGCTGCAAGGGTCTTCGTCTTCCTCCTCGTCTTCTCTTTCGGTAATGTCTTCCTCCTCGTCAAATTTATTGGGCCGTGTTGGATCTGGCTCTGATCCTGCTCTGCCGTTTCCTCCGCCACCGCCACCACCAGCACCACCGCCTCCTCCCCCTCCTCCTCCAACACCTATCCCACCCCCCGAATCGCCAGAGTGATGATGATTGACCGGGTGATGTTGGAGATGATGATGATGCTGATGATGGGGGTGAAGAGGCCTTGCCTCCGGATTCTGGATCTGGTGTTGCGGCTGCTGATTTTGTTGCTGCTGCTGATGATGGTGGTGGTGTGTTTGCACCAGGCCAAAGTCCGGTTGGGCTTGCGTCTGGGCGCGCAGGTCTAGGGCCGCCGTCGCGTCCGAAATCTTGAGGCCTTCGCGCGAAGCCCGGGCTACCCCCTTCCGGCGCAGCTTGCCCGATTTTTCGCACGCCTTTCGGTAAGCAGCTCGACGACGGGCACACTTCCGCGCTTGCCGCCGTCACTCGCCTCGAGCTGATCACTCAGATTTCGATCTTTCGTCGACCTACGACGACGCGTTAGACAACGTCAGTTTCTCGCCACGTGCTGCTTTTTTCTGCAACTAATCGAGACCTTTTGGTTCATCAAACTTTTTCTTCTCGACTCTCGATGTCACTCAAGTCGAAACTCTCTTCCAATTCTTATTCTTCTTCTCTGTCTTCTTCTTCTTCTTCTTCTTCTTTGTCTGACTGGTGTGATGTGTGGAGATCAATATGTACAAATCGTCTTTGTGTCAATGTGTTAAATATTGTCTGTAGTGTCTCAATTTGAATGCGCGCGGTCGAAAGTTATCTCGTCGAGAGAATATCCTATTTCTTCTTCTATCTACTTAAACTCTATCGTACACTTAAGTTCAGGTTAAAATTCAGGATTGCCCAGCCCGGACGGTGTGAACGAGACGAAGGTTCACGGACACGACTCGGTTGGAGGTCGAAGATGCTTTTGAGCTGAAAAATCTCACTGTGGATGACACTGCTCGTCCCGTGTTGCCCTGAGTATAGCCCCGTTTGTTGTGTGTAATGTATGTGTGTGTGTGTGATGAGCGGACCTTGTAAGACCGCGGAGTAAGATCTTGGTATCTTCAGCGGGACGAGAGCACTCCTTCTGGATTTTCCTCTCTTCTTCCTTCCTTCTTTGTCCTTTTCGTCCGTCGACGACTCCCTCTCGAAAAAAATGCGACTCTAGTTTAATCTTGAAAAGATTGATCGATTATCGATTACCGAATCGTACCGATCGTCGATGGTATTAGTAGTTGCTGCTTATTATGGTTTAGAGTAGGTTTAATTAATATTGCACTTAGGTACACTCGTTTTTTGAACACACTGAAATATATATGTATGCGGCGCGGGTTCTCGAACCGTTTTCACTCGATCTCTTCCTTCTTCTTCTTGGTCTTCCGCTTTCTTCTCGTGTTCTTACTCATCCACTTCCTTTTCTTCTTCTTCTTCTTCTTTCTCTTCTTCCACTTCTTACTCTCTGATTATTATTATCCAGATTTCATTTCACTTTAACCCGCTTCTAACCGTTATGCTTCCTAAATTCTTCTGCTTTCCTACTCTCCTATTTTTCCTCTCTTGTCTTATTCTGCTTCTTCCACTTTGTCCAGTCTTCCTCTCCTGTGCGGGAATTTCTCGCTGTAACGCGTCTCCCGCTCGAAGCTGAAATCACAAAACAGAAACTCGTTCAAGATTATCTCAGGCTTCAGCCATGTTTCGTGTCAAGGTACACGAATTGTCTCGCTTCGCGATTTAATCCTTTTCTCTTGACACGAACCACTACAACGATAGTTTTTTTAGACTATACTTCAAAAAATATCAAATAGGGTGAGCTGTCAAAAAATTGCTCCAAATTTATCTTGGAAACCGAAACACTTGTCGAATTTCCTTCAAGCAGGACACTGGTTTCAAAAAAAAGTTTATATTCCTTCATCTCTGCACTTTTATTTTGTAAACCGATCACTGTCATCGGTTCCCACTTGAAGAAAATTCGGATGAAATAAGAGAAAACAAAAATTGGGACAATTTCTCAACTTGAAATCTCGCACACTTTTTCTGAGTTTTTCTTTTATGTGGATATCAATAGACAAAGATAGTGAATACAGATTTTCCGAGGTCATCTTTGCAATCAAGAACTTTTATCACAAAAGTATAAACTACCATCCAATTCACTTGCACGGCCTAGTTTCACTCTTTATTCTCGTAGGATGCATTATGATAGGAAACGGAAGAAACACAAAGGATGATTGTTCTTTTTAGTATTGGTGATAGAGAAAAAGCGAGCTCGTGAAAAGTTGTCAAGCAGGTTATTTCCTTTAGAGATTCCCGGCTCTGAATTCAATTGAAATTCTGCCAAGACCATTTTCACCTTTCAGAAAAGTGTTCTGAATTAAGTGACAGTGTCGTCAATTGTAAGAATTTTAAAAAGGACTTTT
>JAUESI010000003.1:12087089-12098924 GCA_032275145.1 Synergus laeviventris | reverse complement strand
TAATCACTCAAAGCGTAATTTAGCGATCATAAACTAAAACTGATCATTCCAAAGAAATTTACTTTTTCACTCAAAAACAAATAATCTAAATTGAATTCCAGTTAGAAAACGACGAAAATGCAATTAAAGGATCTCTTTCACTTTTCACTTGTCACTGTCAAATTGACTCCTTAGAAAACTTTCCAGTCGCTCGTATTTCATTTTTAAATATTAATGCCACTTCACTCGTGTTATTCTTTCCTATGTATCCGCACGTTTTTTTTTTATGTCATAGATGTTTTATGGCTATGGTAATTTAGCGCGACGAGGGTAGGTAGAACGACAAACGTCTCTTACCGTCGCAACACGGGACTTTCGATGGACGTCACGAGGGAGGAAATAGGAAAAAGACAATGAGAAAAACGCATTGAGGTAACAGTAAAAGGGAACGGCTGTCATTCTTCGTAAAAGTAAACTACCATCCCTAGTGTCATTTCCTTCAGAAATCAGCTAAGATAAAAATTACAAATCAGGTAAAATAGAAAAGTTCTTAGAAAATATTCCTTAGACGAGTTAGAAAAAATATTTCAGTTTATTTTAAATGAAACAAGAAAAATGTATATTTTTTTAAAGGTAAAGAAATTATACCACAAGACGACTGATGCTGATAGAATCAAGATTTTCTAAAAAAAAATATATACATAAATTTAAGATAATCGTCTTGTGTGTGTAATATTTATGATTGTTGAAGATTGTTAAATGTTTCAAGCTTAATAGATGGCACGTATTTATAGTCGGGGTTGTAATGACCAGTCTAGGGGTTGCTATAGACTTGACCTTCAGTGGTGAAGTCTACTTCCTAAGATCCTAAATATACATACATGGACTATAAATAGGGCCTATAAACTTGGTAGTAATTATGATAAAGACGTTCTTGATATTGAACTGACAAGTCTGTTTATATCATTAGCTGTATGTAGAGTGGATTGACATTTCTAGACTGACAGAAGGTCTATTAGATGCAAGATTGTCATGTTCAAGCAAGTCGGAATAATCCACAGATTTTCGAAATTTTTGTCACCATCACTTCCACTAGCACAGGTATAGTACCTTTCCAGATAAAAACGGAATTCCACATTTTTCAAGAAACTTTCACGAAGGTACTTGATCTCTTCGTTGATAAGAATCGAGTGATCTCCGATCTGGAGGAAAGCCGGTTAGATGACGTACGGGGCATGTCAGTTGTCCTGGATTGGAGGGGGCTAGGAACGAGTCAAAGGTGGGGAAAAGCTCATCAAAATGAAGAATACGATGAAAAAACTGAAGATAGGTCAACTCTCGACTTGATCACTCTTTGACTTCAAATATCTTGGAGTTTCACACTTCCGACATCCAGTGGTTTAGATTTTCTTTCCACTGTCTTGGAAGTCTTATTATTAAGTCTTCCAAATCTTAGCAAGAAGAATTTATATCAATGGTACCAGGTAGACAGTAAGTCTCAGAGCCAGATCTTAGACAGTCAGAGTCCAAAGTGTAAGAAAGTGTCTTACTGAAAATGTGGAAAATCCAGATGCTGGGGTTGACTAGTAGAACTTATGATCGGTAACGCGGCAAACCGTTTATCGCGATGGCACGTAAGAGTATCAGAAGGGCAAGTCTCGTATCACTTCCTTAAGACTCAAGACACTCTCTCTAAAGACGACGCGAACTACGACGACGACGGTCTCGAAGAGAAAAAGCTTCTTTTCCTCTTCCGCGTTCGAGTCCTTGACGGAGAAGGAACCGAACTGACTCGGGTTCGCGGCTCGCGAGAAATGCTAAGTCCTTCTCCGTGGCCCGGTGGTGGCGCGCGTCTCAGACCGCGTGCGTCTGACTAAAAGCCACCCCCCGTGCCTTAAAGAACGCTTCGGGTAGGGGCGTTGTCTTAGGTGGTGCGCGGTCGCGAAAATTCTGACCCGAGAAACTGTAGTTGATCACGATTTCCCGGCTTGGACCTAGACGATTTGCGGCCCTGCCGGGCATAAGCCCGGGGCCTTCACTCCAGGACGACCCTCGATTCCTCCGTAAAGGTCCTCCGCCGAAAATTCGCCTCCGGGAGGACGAAAAACTGAAGCTAGCGGCGGACAGGAGTTTTCATGCCACCCCTCTTTTCCTTTACTCCCACTATTCCTTCGACGCGCACCCCCCGCGTGGGTGGGGGCCGACTGCCTACCAGAACACGTAGTCAGGGGAACGTCTAAGGGGTGAGAAAGAGTGGGGCGAATAGAGTCGCTGAAGGAGGGTTGTAAGAACCCGACTCTCTTTTTTTCCTCTCTTCTCCTTTTGCCACAAACCTTTCCCCTTGTCTTTCCTCCAGCACCCTCTTCACGAGCCTAACGCTTCACACACCCCCACGCTCCATCAATTCCTCGATCGCTCCTTTCCACTTTACCGCGCTCTTTGAATATTTGCAAACACTTTCTTATTTCAACATCAAACTTGCCTTCTTTTGACACAAGCTTTGCCACACTTTCTGCCTATCTTTTCCACTCGGTATAGTCTTATTTCTGGCCACAGTTCAACTTACGTGCGTTCGACACAAGTCGGTAAGATCGACTAGCCGAAAAAATTGTAGGGGTTACTAGGCAGTTGCACAAGGGGGTGTGTAATAAAAAGAAGTGGGGACCCTCCACTATTTAAAAATGGACCCCGCGTGGTAACACATGCGTGACTAACCAGTTCGATGGGGGCGATCTTCGCCCCCAATCTGATTCTTCCTCATGTGGATTCCTTCTTCTTGGCACTTGGAGAACTATCACGATAAGACAAAAGGTGATCCCAGTCCGCGGTGACCGTAATGATGTTAACAAGACGAGAAGAAGGTCGTAGCATCGACCTCGACGAGGACGTCGACTTCGTATAACACGTCCGAGACACGATGGTCATTTTGATGCCGCAGGAGGGAAGAGATGACCAGAGAGGGATGGAGCGGGGTGGTATACATTCTATATAGATGGGCCACCCTAACTCTAAACGGAGATGGACATCCTCTCGTCTTACGCATCCTCGCCCTCGTTCGAACCAGGCAGAGACTTCCTAACCCCTCGTCTCACCCCTCAACTCTTGTTCTAACCCCTCACTCTACGTGCAACCCCTGACGTCCATCTAATGTGATGACCCCTCCGGCGCTAACGGCAAGGCGTCCATCCCTCCTTACACCCTCAACGTCTTTCCCCTCCACTTGATTCTCCACTCCACGCGCCACTCAAAGCTTTCTCTCTCACTTCCATCCTTCACCCTCTAATCTCTCTCGCTCCTTTCGCATCCGGCCGCCCACCCTGCGTCTCCTCCCTTTCCCATCATTTCTCTCCCTTTCTCGACAGATCCAAGGCTCTTTCTCCCTTACTTCGAGCCCCACCGCTCCCGTCACAACACCCCCACGCGCACTCACCTATCGCTCTTTTCACCCTCTCGTCCTTTTTTCCACGTGTCCGCCGCCACGTGTGTGAGCCGAGCAGGGTAGGGGCGACCCTTTTTTCTACTATTGTCCTTATACTTGTGCGCCGCACCTAACACCCCTTCTCCGAATGAGTTGGCTATTCTCTCAGTGTGGAAGACTCGTGCAAAGAAAAAAGTTAATACTCCTCCGACCCAACCTACCATTGTCCAACGCGCAGGGAGGGTGGATCACGGCGTGAAAAAAATTAGCCAATGAAAGGGTGGAAAAAAATGTTAGGTCGACCTTAGTCCGTCGTAGGTGTGGTGATAGGATAGACTATCCTGCGCTGAAGATGAAAAAATTACACAACTCTTTCCTCTTTACTTCCTTATCAAACCTAGATTGGTCAACTAGAAACTCTTGCATCAGATTATAAATAATTCTGAAATCAATCAGGGAGATCGTATCGGAAAATGATCGTTAGAGCAAAGGGGAAACTTCCGGTCCACGCAAGCAGGCTGCTCTGGAGCGGAGAAATGCGCGATAGGCCCTGGTTGAAAGGTGACTGTGCGGAGGGGGATTAAGTAAGTATGTAGGAAGTATTGGGCAATCGAGGCCACTTTAAATTACAAATGAACGGGCGAGTATTATGGAGTAGGTACCTAACACGAGTCCAGGAAAAACAGGTGAGAATCGAGAGGGTCCGTGAAGTAAGTATATGTACATAAGAGGAGGTGGGTGGCTTGACTTCAGATCCCAATCCCGATCTCGATTTCCCCCCGATGCCGATCGGCAGCTGGACTGCAAGACTTTAACCGACTCCTTGCAGGATGTACATACGCGGGGTACTTGCGTGAAACTCCTGCATTTTGTGCAACCTGCATATGCACCCGCACTCTGAACAGGTACCTTGTAAACCAGTTGCAAAGTCACAGGTTCGGTTGAATCGAACAGACCGGCAGATCCACTTGCAGATAAGCGGTGCCTTTGCGTAGGAAGACATTTGTCTTAAGGGGCGATCGCGGGTGGAAGTCCTCTTCCCCATAAAAAGGAAAAACAGAGAAAAAAGTAATACAAAAGAGGGGAAAAACCTAAGATCCCACGGGAATTCGATTCCAAGTTAAATCTAAAACTTTTGCAGCTGCACATTTCTTTCAAAAATCTTATTTCGCTGTCTATCACTTTTCCCCTATGCTAGGGAATATATGAGTGAGAGTTCTTGTGAAGTCGCCTGGTGTTTCAACCCTTTCCAAGGACTACCACCCCGACGTGAGGTGACGCCTAGTGGAAGAATCAGGAAGCATGCAGTCCTACGAGGGAGTTTCAGGGTTTCTGTCCGTGCTAAGTCACTTTCGGAAAATTGATCCCTGAGTTTAAGATTTTTGTTTTATCTTTCAATTGCAGAAGTGAAAATTAATTAATTGGAGAATTCTTCAATGACTTCCTGTTTTTAAAAAAATTAGAGAGCGATACAATGTTTGGGGTACGTTCCTAAAAAAAGAGAATGAAACTGTTTTTAAAAAGCCATTATGCAGGGAATCAGTGGGAAAATCACAAGATCGAGTTGATCAGATCACTTAGTAAATTCGTCACGTGCCTAGGTGGAGATCGATGAGCGGAATTTGAAAAGACCTCGGTTGAATCGTAGAAGCGTCCGGATTAAGAATTCTAACGGGAGGTAGAGTTAGTAGGATGAAATGAGCGGCACGTCCGGCGCATTACGCAATGAAAGAAACAAATGAAGCTTAATAGAAAAACTGCCCGCGCTAGAAAAACCGTCCATCGTGCATTTAGTACAGCTGCGACAGAAAGTGCTTCCCTCCGACGCAACGCAACGTGAAGGCTGCATGTAGCGACAGACAACTCGTTCCTCACTTGCTGTGTCAATTTCGTTTTACTATATACCACTTCCTATCAATCGAATCCAGTCCAGTGATCGCTGTTGCGACCTTCAATCATTAAACCTGTCTTGACAAATGCAATGTCGTCGACTGACGTGACTAATTGTCACGTGGAAATGAACAGAAAAGTGAGAGCCGTATACAAAACTTGTTAATATTTCAGGATAATTTAATTGCGTGTCTCGCCGCTAATTATTCAGAACAATACTGGTACTTCACTTTCGCATCCTATATCATGTTGGATACTTTTTTTCACAAATTTGTTATTCTGCTTTAGATAAAATGCCAAGGCTGAATATGAACACGTGGCAAGACAGATGACAAGGAATTTTATTAGCGACTATGGACTTATTTTCTGAGTTTGAGGTTTATTTTATTTTGTTTGTATACTTCGGAAGAATGGTAGAAACCAAAGTTGGAAAGGTTCTAATGGTCCAACGACGATCTCGCGAGTTGAGAACGCCAAAGTCGACCCTGAGCATGTCGCTCACATTTTTCCCGACTGTACTAGCACGTCAACGTAGTTGTGTCAATAGAAGCCAATCTAAGTACATATGCACACAGATGCACTGCAGACATTGGCGTGATGCAATCGTGCCGCGTGCTGGCTGCTTCGAAGACCTCTTTTCCCCGTGTGGACAAAGCGAACAACTATGACATTAAAGGGATGAACACAATACTAGAAGGAGATGATGAATAAAAAAACACTGTACCTTCGAAAGTGAAGGTAACAAGAATTGAGAAAAGGGTCATTCAAATTATCTTTCTGAAAAGTTAGATTTATCGTTGGAAGAATTGCTCGCTGGAATTGGGTATATCAAGCGCCATTTTTCTTGACATACATAGACGAAGATAAGATAAGAAACTTTCGACGTATCCAGGATCAAGGTAATTCAGATAAGCTTTTGTGCCAACCATTCAGAGTGCGACAAGCTCGATAGAGTTTGAGAAAAATATTGCGCTTCATGTTAGCTTTTCTTTGAATAGTGTGTAGAAAAATGTGTGACGCCTGCTGATAAGTTCTTTATTCAGATAATTTATGGAAAATGTTTTTCTACTTGCAGAAGTAGACCGAGTTGCAACTTTTATGCAATCGACCTCGCAGTTGTAGAATTAATTGCAGATATTCTCGATAGGTCGAAATTTTTCAACTCGTAGAGAAATTCAAATAATAGGATTAGATTTTTATGAAATTCTGTTTGTGAATCTCTCTTTGAATTAAATTTTGAGCTGATAGTCTAATGCTGCACTGATGCAATATTCCTTCGGCAATAGATTTTATCTAATGGCATTCGAGATACCAGCACACACTTGTTTCGTAAATCATGGGAATGCATATGGGGTAAATTCAGCCACACCACACAGGGTAGCTTCGATCTCGGTAGTTTGGTGGTTCGTTTCTGCTCCCCTTGTGCTTCGGTCACCGACCTTCCCCACTCTTCTATAAAACGAAATGCACTCTGCTCACGAGGACCAAAGAATTTATAATAAAATGAACTCTTTTAAAAAAAGCACTCTATAGAATTATTAATCAGTGTATTTCCATCCTCTTTTGCTAGTCGTGCTAGATTTTATCTAACAAGTTATCCTGCAAAGTTCATTACTGTTTCATTCTATCTCCATAGAGTTATTATCGTGTAATGTGTTAGATGCTTATCAATAAATGTGGATACTGAAGATGCTGAGGATATGACTTCAAGTCTGATGATCCACATCATATATGGTAAATTTTTCGTTAAAATTCGTAGAAGACCAGAGAGAATACGAAAGTGGAAACTCAAAGGTAAGCTATTGGCTCCGATCAACCAATCCAGAAATCAGTCAAATTCAATATCTGTTCAACAAGGAGGAATAATTTATCAGAGCGACATGTTTGCTGTATAAATTTGCAGGGTTCAAAGTCCGCTCGGCTTAAATAATCAAGAGTAAATAATAATTTTTTCCTCGTTGTCGAGAAATTGGAGGTTCAGTGTCCAGTGTCCACAAAAGCTCTCCTTCCACTTTGGTCTGCAGCCGGCAGGACCGGGACATAAATTGAAGCTGGTGGACGTTGTCGGCGGAAGTTCCGTTCATTTTTTCGGTCCTGGAAATTTTCTCGAAAATCATTTACGCCCGGGTCATCGACGCCTGCACACAAGCTCAGTAGACGGGTTGGAGTGCACATTCTGCGTTGATTCCCCGTTCATTGTGTGAGTTTCGTAGAGCGTTGGCGTCGGTGGAGGCTTCCCATTGGCCTTCCATTGGCTGGTCCGGGGATGGCTCGCTGCAGTCATCGATTCAGGCAGTCATTGGCTGACTCGGGCAAGCCGCCATTTTGAATGACTCCGGGATCAATACGCGGGGTGCAAAAAAAAATACCTGTCCCACCCTCTTACAGTTCCTGCCACCATCTACCCTCCATAGTATTCAATGCCGGGCAAATTCTCCCAACGTGAGACCAACCACCAACGTGCTGCGCCATGATACCACCGGGGGTTAGTCGTGTGCGTCCAAGTCATCGAAAAAATTCTCATACCAATCGCGCTGTTGCCGCTTGCACTCTGCAACCCCGTACGAAGCCCCCTAACCCATCCTTCCAACACCATCATGCATCTTGCACGCATGCACATCCGCTGAAGAATTCCCGGTTCGTTCGCTCGTTTGCTAGCTACCCAGGATCCGGGAAATAGGAATTTCGAAATTGATGACCACCCCTATCTTCGTCTCTTGTAGTGCCTTTTTATCTCTCGCGCCCTCGATGCACCAATGCTGGGGTTGTGCGACGCAATCAGCCCCCGGAGATTAAATCATGCTAGACCTCATGAAGCCCAAAGGGAAGGAATCAATTTTTGCCTACTGAAAAAAGGCTAAACTCCTTTTTTACATTTTTAAAAAGAATTATGTATTTTTCAATGATTTTTCAAGAGGTGAGAAACGTTGTTTTATGAGAAGAAGCCCGAAGAGAAATTCAGGGATGAGAATAAAGTACCTATTTTTGGAGAGAAGAACTCTTTGTAGAGTTGGTAGATTAATACGATTGACACGAGTTTGTTCTAGCTCGTTAAAACTGGAAGGCGGTCTTTGGAATTAATTTATAGAGCAAGTTATGAGTCATCTGGAAGAATGGACTATTATTTATACCAACAACTTTCGCGTCCAGGTACTCCATTTATTTATACTGGTTCCACGATTTCGTTTCTTACCGCCGCGCTCTTTCCGCGAGGCTATCCCGAGCAGAAGAAGATGGTTTTCTATTTTCACGATTCTCTGAAAGACTATTCCGGCAACTGTCCACAGCGAATGCACGTTAATTTATAAGGAAGAGTGCTTAGCAGTTGGGGTTTTAGATTGATTCAATCTGGTATGCAACTACTACTGTGATAAACTTCAAGTTCATGAGAATTCTATATATATACGAATTACGAGTAAAATTCCCTTTAAAAAATAACTAAAAAAGACATTTTTCTTAAAGAATTTTAGGTGAGAATCGACTTTAATGGGTGGGGCCTTCAGTAGAATAACAATGTTTGTTTTTTAAATTTAAATATTCCAGCTTGGGAGATAAACTAATAAAATATCTTCAGTTCTGATGATTCTCTGAACGCAATGGCGAGATTGCAAGAAGGCGTCGGTCGGCAGCGCCCAGTTTGGGGAAGCTCAACTTTACTGATTGGAACAAAGCGATGTAGGTTTTATTCATTAGTTTTAGTCCAATTATTTGTCAAAAGCGCTTCAAACTGGATGCAACCGACAAAAATAAATTCACTACTTTTTATATAAAAGCGAATTAAGAAAAGAGGAAGGGTACAAATCATGAATGTGGAATAAAAATCATGCTGCGACTTGAAAGAGTACTTACGTTTGGAACTGAATTAATTGAAACAAGGACATAAGGCTTTCTTGGTAGCAACGACTTTTTAGATCACATTTTAGTTATTAAGAATTTTATCGTTTTCTTCATTTTCTCGCTTTTTAAAGATTAGCTTTAAAATCTAAAGTTTTCAAAACTTGTTAAAAATATACTTTAGTCATATCTTTACAATTTATTTCGTAAACGTCTAAAGTGTTTCCTCTTTCTCCTTTCGTTCCTTAATTCTCTCGTTTCTTTGTTTCTTGACGATTTTAGGTATATCTAAGGCAATGCTTCTTTAAAATTTTGTTACTTGTTTTTTTCTTCGCTTTTTTTGTATTTTTCTAATATTTTCTTTTTCTTTGGTTTTATCTTAAATTCTTCTTCCTGGTAAATTTCGAAATGAGATGTGTGTCCGAAAATGAGTAGTCGATACAAGATAAAGTCTTCGGTAAATCAACTGTAGCTGTTCAGACTTTGTTTCACAGACAAAAAACCGGTGTGTGTTTTATAAACGGTGAAATTAATTTTTCAATGAAATAACTATGACAACACATAACAACACAGTGCGACGCGTCTGAAACAGAAGAATCCTCGTCAGTCTCAACCCGCCGCGGATCTTCATGGTGAATCATTCAACGATTGACCATGATAATCCACGAAAGATTTCAACCCCCGACGAACCGAATTTCAAAAAGGGCGAGATCGATGACGAAAATGGAATCGAGAATTCGGAAGAATCTATCAGTCTGTCCTCTCCTTCCCAAGAGCTCTTCCAGATTCGCCAAGGAAGGATCAAAAGATTCAAACCTCCCGCTCGAAAAAGGAAAAACCCTCTAAGAAGGGGGCCACGTGACACGAGGAACGAATAGGCGTCTTTGCCGGGTACCCAACCTTCTCCACCAACCCCCTTTCCAACCCTTCCTTCACCCTTCTTCTCCACTCCTTCCCCTTCTGGCGCCGCGCGTTTGCTCCTTGCGTCGTGGTAAGACGCGCCGGGTTGGTCCTCCACTCCCAGCAGCTTTCCCGACTTTTCTCTCCACGTGCTTCCCGCCAGTTCCTTCGGAATCCTCGGCGCAACCTGTTTCTTTCCCTTAGACACTTGAAGACTCCAAAGCGCGCCACTGGACCACATCCGGCTCGAGGGATTTCCCGAAAACCCGGCAAAGACCAAACATCGTACCCCCGTGGCACAGACACTCCTTATTCTCGGATTCCTGCTCTGAAGAAGCCCGCACTTTCGTCAACTTTACACCTCGACCCCCCACCCTGATTCTAATAAATTTAAGGCCCGTTTTCCGATCTTTAACCGGATTAACCGTGGATTTTCGTAACCTTTGATAGAGGCATTGCGAGCATCCCCGTGTCTGAGTAGCAACTGCGCTGTGGCCCTGTGCTGAGCACCCCCACCTCACCTCTCGCCTCCTCACGCCTCACCCAAACCACCATTCCAACCCTCTCTCGGACGCGCTAGCCTGTCCGCCCCATCGCGGGGCTACCGCGTTGCGCGCCACCGCGCTGTTGCACCGGCCCTGCTTTCCAATTCCGGTGGATGTACATACCACTGGACTGTACACAACGGAGGACTGTACACTGCACAGGGTTGAAGATTGTACGATATATTCAGGGGGATAAATCACTACACAGTGCAGAGAAAATTTTAGACTTTGTTTCACTGTAGAGTAGGCACTAGAGAGTAATGCATATCGTAGAGTGTGCTACATTGCAAACTGCGGAGCAAAATTTGCATTGCAGGTTGTGCACGACTCTAGATATAGAGCACAGAGCTATGAAAATTCTAGATTTCATTTATAATCGAATTAAGTAGCAGGATTCTATGGAATGCCTTTTTTCCGTATTTTACAATTATGTAAACCCTGCTATTTTCCTAACAATTTGAAATAGTAAAACTTACTAAATTACAGGAGAAATGCATTCAGAGCGCATTTTGCCTATTTTAAATGGTACATTAAGAAATTTCATCCCCCAATGAGGGGATGTTGACTAGGATGTTGTTGCTTTAATAAAAAGAAAATCCCTACAATTTAGACAGCGAAAAAAATCATTTTTACAATAAATCTCTACAATAAATCTCTACTTATGGAATAGTATTATAGTTACAGATATGATTTAAAAAAGGTAATATAGATTTAAAATGCTATTTATATTTGGTATTTGTTATTCCTAATGTTGACAGACGGTGGAAGATGTGGGCTTCTTTAGCAGCAAACGGATATTCCTCAATTCGTGTCAAAGAAATGGAAATCATAAAAGGAAAAGGAGAGAGTGTGGATACTGCGAGTCGTTTGCATCAAAGCGGATCGTTCGTTACGGGTCGGTCGAAGCGAAAGGCCCATTTGAAGAAGTAACGATCGATTGCAAGTGTCGGACGTCGGTGGAGTGCAAACGAAAGGGTTCAGGAAAGATATCGCGATCCCTTCGTGCCACCTGTATAGACCACATGCGATCTGTACCATCCTAATAAGATCCCAGCAGGGCATCCAGGTGAAAGGCTCGCGCCAAGGAATGCCGCTAGAGAATTTCCGCAGGCGAAGCACGCGTTGTACTTGCGTAGGTGTGCTGGAGTAAATGTGTGAAGGGGGTGGTTTCCAGCCCCGAAGCGCGATGTAGCAGGCTGTGGTCAGTGACGGGATTCGAAATACGATGGTGGTTGTGCTCGATACGCAATATCTCTCTCACTAGGTCTC
>JAUESI010000003.1:12047792-12063311 GCA_032275145.1 Synergus laeviventris | reverse complement strand
TTACTATGGCTACTTACTATGGCTTACCGATTTGTATGCTAAAAATTTAATTTTAAGAAGCAAAGATTGGAAATGTTGGTATAAATAAATTATAGAAGGAATCTACCTCTTCCATGTTTTACACCGAATTTAGAGAATGTGGACGAAGAGTGGGTGGGGGAGGGGGTGGATTCGGGGGCACGAGGCTGTTTTGTGAGATCTGCTCAAGGAACCATCCGTCTTTGTATCTGCCTCGGATGGAGGGAAAGGCGGTGAAATATAAGGCAGATCTACAGGAAAGATAAATGTATTCTCCTTGCGAGAAAACCACCTTAGACAACAGCACAGAATTGAGGGTGACATCCTAAATTTGTCATCTAAAGGCACGAAAAAAGAGGTACCATTATTTCACGACAATGGTAACTAAATGAGAAGTTTAAAATAATAAATAAAAATCCTTTTTCTTGACTGTCAGTGTATTTGAAGTGACTGTAATGAGTAACATACATAATAATAAGTAACGAATAAAGGAGAATCATTTGAAAGTATAAAATGTTTTACTTTGTTGGACCACCTTGATTGTTGCACATGTAGTCTGGCATCTGTCGGTTATACAGTATTGCGTATTCCCATTTCTTATTATTATGCAATCGGCGTCTTTTGTGCTGGAAATAAGACTTTAGCTAAGGGCTCTGCAATCGGTGGATTTCATCTGACTCGTTCATTTCGGTCAAGACGTCTTTGGAAGGCCTCATAGATTTCTCGGGCTGCCCTCTTTCAGGGACCTCTGCCTATAGCAGGAGGTGGATAAGCATCGCTTTGCATACGATCGCCATTTTGCTGGGCATAATTTAAATTTCGTTCCATTGTTTTGTCGCTCTTCTTACCCCATCCCCAACAGGGAGCGCCTCCCTCTGCCTCCCTCGTGCCACCCTTCTTGCTCAACCCTTCAAACACCCCCGTCGCGCGGCCATTTGCATGAAATTAGAATCAGAATTTTCTTGCTGGAAAATTGGCCTGGCCCACCATCGTCTACTATGCCATTTCTCCCCCACAGCTTCTCCAACGCCACCGCCTCCTTTCCTTTCTGCCCAGCGGCTGCCGACGGTGTGACTACCAAAATTTTAATTAATTCGAAACAAAAACCCCTCCTCTCCAGGCTCTGAAACAATGGAGCTTACAGGTTTGCCTTTAGACATTAGATTCTCGGCTTGAAACAGATCGACTTTATATATATACGCATTATATCATGCTACCCTCTGAAACCAAGGTCATTTTTAGAGAGTTATTTTCGTGACAATCTCTCTAAAATTGAATCAGTGGAAGTTCACCGATTTTCACTGACTCGCTTTTCAAGATTTGATTCAGTGAAAAGTCACTGACATTTTTAATAAATCTTTATTAAACTATTGAAAATTTTAATGACTTTTCACTCATTATTTTAATGAAACTCCATTCATTTTTCGGCAATATCTTACATTCTTAGAAATTCAATTATGCGACTTTTGATCTTTTCTCGAATTTTCTGGGAATCTTGAACTTTGAGGAAAGAAGTAGAAAGAAGAAGAAAAGCGTAACTTAATATCTAGATTCTAGTCGAAAAATTCAGTTATAAATATCTTAATTAGTTGGCATGAGGCACCCTCATTCTAATTCAAAAGGGGTAAACCACCTTGAAGATAATTTCCACTATGACCATTAAAGGACAACTCTTACAAATATTTAAGAAAATCAAAATTTAAACTAAGGATACTTTACCCTTGTATTTTTTTTATATCACTTCATTAATCATTGAAAAATAAAATTTGACTTGAATAAAAATCAGTAATTTTTGCCTAAAGGGCTGATGGTTGGAAAAAAAATATTTACTGCAATCTACTAACATAATTTGAGTCTAAGCAATGTTTACACTGCGTTCCAAATGATTCGAAATTATTCGAAAACTGTGAAGGGTGATTTCATCCCCTAAATACTAATTTAAGCACATATAAAAAATACGGAGGCAAATGGTTGTTTGCACTCCAATATCAAATTGTAGTACCGAAAGGTCATTTTCATTTTTAAAACGCGTTAAAAAATGGCTCTTGATTTTTGTATTATTATTCGCGATTCAAAATCGATTTATTAATTTCTGTTAGCCTGAGGTGGGCCAATATGGTGGAAATAAAATTGAGAGAAAAAAAATAATGTATACATTTTGATGAATATTCAAATTAGATGCCTAAAAAACCGTTTTGTTCTGCACGTTTAATTAAAGTCCTTATCTTGATAAGTTGCCTCCGCGGATAATTTCCCCTATTATTTCATAAAATTCAAAACGGTTTCTATTTTGGACTCTAGGGTATTTATACTGTTGTGCATAAGTTACTGCATATCGAGGATATACAATCGCATGGTGGAGGAGTGAGTCTACCTAGCACTTAGAGTTTATGGTGTGCGGTTATACAACCATCGCACTGAGACGGCGCGCGCCACTAGATTCTCAGCTCTGCACCGCGGTTGAAACAATGGACCGAAATAAATAGCCCGCCTTTTGTCTTTTGTTTCTTAGCCCCATTGTTACGCCGGAGATAAGAAAACAAGAGACTCTGTCGCTGTTTACGAGCTCCGACTCTCCGTCTCATTTTCTCTCCGTTACTCTGAGGACCAGAAGAGAGATGCGGCTTTTTGCATCGTCAAGCGCATTTGGTCCTCATCCTTCTTCACTCTCAACTCGTTCTTCTCCTCGTCTTCCTTCCTTCCTTCCTACCTTTCTTCGTTCCTTTCCATTTGTTTCAGAATTGTCCTAGCTTCCTATCTGCATATCTAAATTGAAGTTCTTACTCGATTTGGAGTACGCAATCATTCCTAGGATTGGTCAGGCGAATACAATACAATAACGTAATAAATAGAACCGAATACCTCCGATTCACGTCACTGGAATGATGTAAGGGAAGGTTTTTTTCTAATGAAAATATCTGTCTTCGAGTTGTTTCAAAACTGAATTAGGTATACCGATTACTGGCAGAAGATCATATTTCCAGAAAGGTTCTCTTTACCCTCTATCTGTTTTCTATGGGGGAGACTGGAGTAAATCCTCTAGGGTGCAGTGAAAAATGATCTCTTGTCATCAATTTCGAAAAATATATTCATTATTGTCATACAACTCGTTCTGATTTAAAATAAGCTGATATCCAGTCGTCATTTATAATTATTTATAATTAATTTCATTAAGGTAAACTTTATCTTCTTTTTCGATATCCCGTTATAGAATTCGACCTAGTGAGTGGTTGCCGGCTGAAGATATCCTGATACACCAATGTTCAGATATTCACACAAATGGACAAGGAAAAAGACGCGTGTACATTGTATAAACGTGCAACACATTGCATTCACCCCTTGACTGGACAGCGGGCAGCGGCCCGGTGACCGGGGGAGCCTAATTTCGAAAACGGTAAACTGGTTTGTCCAGTTTCTCCTTTATTCATTCCTTAGTCTGTTCCTTCCTCATATAAAGTGGTTACCTCGACCAGGGGAAAAAGGGGGTTGGGGGGAGGCAGCGAGAAACGCAGAAAGAGAGAAAGGGAGAAAGTAAAGGACGAGAAAGCGAAGGGAGTCCAGCGGTCATTTTTCGACTGGGCCCAGTCAGTGCCCACTGGGCCCACGAATAAGAACACTCGTTTAATATTTTTCAATTCGTGTCTGATAGTGAGAAAACGATTGCGTGATATTTTATCGCGAGTTTCTATTTTACGCGGGAAAAAATTTGAGGAGGAAAACAGAGGGAGGAAAAATGGGTAAAAGTAGCTAGGAATGTGTACATTTTTAATGAAATAATAAAACTGAATTTATTTTTGAATAATTGGATTAAGGGTTGACATAAAGGAAAGGAATGGTGGTTGGTGAGGTATTGGATTCTTCGTCGTTGAGCTTGCTCTTCGCAGCGGGTCTCGGGTGTAATTCAAATTCGGTTAATTCCGGTGATTTTTCAAAGTTTCATTAGACACCCGAGAGAGAAGCTGCGGGTGAAGTATGGGGCCATACTTTACTCTGTGGTCTGAAGGCGTCTTAGGCAACGGTAACGGCAACGGTAACGGCAACGGCAACTGGATTTTCCAGGACCAACGGAGGAATAGTTCTGGATCTAAAATGGGGATGGTGTCTGCCAAGTCACTATAGTTGGGGGCGACAGACACCGAGAAGATTCGAAATTGAAGCTTCCCGATTTAGATTAGATGAATTTATATCCCCCTTTACTAGACGAAAGATCGAACACTCTCCCCCAATAGAAAAGTCTCTTTTTCTTTTTTGAAGTATTAAATCTCGAACCCTTAAAAAGGACACAACAATTGTGGTTTTAATTTAATGAATTCAGTATGTAATAAATTTTGAAAAATAGATTGAAATGACGTTTATGACAATGAATTAATTTTATGTTTGACGAGAATCTTAAGATTATATGAATTATCTCTTTTCGAGCCTAATAAAAAATTGAAATGAGTTACCGTGCCCCCAACGACCATAATAATAACATGGAAGAATCCAGCGTGATTGCGACACGCATGAGGTAATCACCGTCCTGAAGGCAGTTATAACAAAGTCTCAACCTCTCTTCTTCCATGCGTGATGACAGGGCAGGACAGGGTGGCCATTTTCTGTTCCAAAGAATGAATTTTGCCTGCCTTGATAGTAGGCCACACGTGTCCACATGTCGCGACATCTGGTCGCCTCGGTGAAAGATTTTTTCCTGTTTTTTGGATTTTTCTCCAGAGCCCTCAATCGAGAGGGTCGAAGAAAGCGAAGGAGTTCTCAGTCATCACGTGTCGAGTCTCCCACAAACGATGTAAATAAGTCACGATAGAAACACTCGACAATTTTCTAAGGGGGTGGAACCTTATATTCCTTGTGTCGAGCTAGATCCACCCCTTCTCAACGTTCTTATAATGGCGAAGCTATCGATTTTAATAGTCCACCTTCCTTTTCACTACAATATCATAGCTAGTATAGAACAAATTTAATAAAATACAAAGAGGAAAATAGAAATTTTATTTGTGAAAAAAAATGAAACTAAAGAATTACTAACATTGATTAATTATTCATAATCACCACCATATGACTGACGAATAAATAACGATAGAAATAAATAACAATATTAATGAGCCATATAAGTGGATAAAGAATTTTTAGTCAGACCTGTTTTGAGGAACGGAAAAAATGTCGAAATTAAATATGATGAAATTCCAAGGGTAAGGGATGAGTGACTAAAGCTGAAGCTTCTACAGTCGCAAATTTAATGTTGACTCTACATTGCACGTCAGCTTGACATTTGGAAATTCTAATATAAATTTCTTAAAGAGAAAATTCTTCCCGAGTCTCAATTTCTGGGTGGCTTTCGTTGGAATATCTGAGCTGGTAGAAAGTGGTGCTTGGAGGTCCCCCTTCGTCTCGGGGAGGGATGGTTTTAATGATTTTTGGGGGTTGCCAGGAACGAACAACCCTTTCTCGTTTCGCTGCGCTCGAGGAGGGTTTGGGATTTTTAAGCCCTTACTTTCCGAACCCTTGCGGCTCTCTTCCTTTCGCCCTCGCAGCTTTTAGCCATCGTGCTACCAACGGGGGTGGGAGGTGGGAGCACGGAGGCAGTCTGCGCGAAAGATGGCTGGCAAAATGGAGGGATCTCTTTCTATTATACGAACTACCCCTCGCTTTCGGAATCCCTCGCACCCCCACACTCTAAAGAATACCATCGATTCTTATTTGCTACTTCCAAGCTTCGCATTAATCTCGTTTCAGGAGTTAAGTCGAATTTTCACATTAGAGAGTTTCAAATTAATTTGTGACGTGCTATGTAGAATAGGGGATGATTAATAATTCAACGAAGAAATACTTCTCATTATTTGATTTATCTTAAATCGAAAAGATGTGAAAAAATGTTAATTATCAAGGTCCTTTTATTTGACTTCGTATTTTAAATAATTTATCAAAGGAAGCGGTCGAGATTGACTTCCGTCTCATTAAGAAAACGATCGTTGATTCTGAAAAGAGACCATCAAGACGTTATATGAAATTCCAAAGACATCCAAGCTAGGCGGAGATCGAATTAAATTAAGGACGGCTCGTAACGTAATAATAAATATTCCCCGTAACGTAATACCTCTTCGATTAGTAGAACGTTAAAGTGAAGTGCGGTCGCCATTGTTCTATACTTAAACAGTCACCACGAAGTGTTCCCTGAATATTTCAAAAGGTTGAAGTAATTTTGAAGCCATATTTGAATGAAAATTTAATGAGAAAAAGACGAGGATCCTGAGGAATTTCCTCATTTCCTAGTCTTCCATGTCGTTATTCAATTTTTCTTCTCACCTTCTCCGATGTTCGGGTTATCTCATAATTTGATCAACATAATGCTTTTCAATATCCCCATTCCATCTTCATAATGTGCTGCGAACTCGAGCGTCCTGGTCTTTATTTAATCTAGGGATGATATTATTTAATTTAAACTTTGACTACATTTTGTGTACAATCTGACGGGTAAAAAATTCACATGCGATTCTTTGAATGCAATTTAATTTATAATTATTTGAAATTTGAAGGCTTTCTCAACTGATTCTGATGAAATTAAAACTTGTGGAGGATACACGACACTTTAATCTCTTCACTAAGAACCACAGATTGCAGAAACTAAATTTTCCACCCTCACGAAAGCATGTCATAAATATTGACCATCTCTGCGCCTGAGAAAAGCTTTACTGCTTTCGAGCCATATTGCAACACACCCGAGACTGCCCACCTGCGGGTCTCTCGTATCTCGCCTTATTATTCTTGGTTTATGGTATCTCGCTATGGTAGCGAGTGAGGTTGCTTGGGATTTCGTTACTATTTATTTCATAGCACACGCCCCACAAAAGGTCGTCTTTCGCGAAGGGTGAGACTTTATAAGGGAGAGAATGGTCCCCTTACGTTCGACGAATCCCTCCTCAGCGTTATATTTAACTCCCTTACCTCCTCCAACGTTTTGTCTAACAACGGAGAGGTCCTGGAAAAAGGGTGGCATTCAACAAGCCAGGCTCCAAAAAATTAATTATATCTAGAAAGTTGAAATCGAGTTGGACGAATGGTTCTTTTTGCGCGACTACTGAGTGAACCCTTCCACCATTTTTTTACCCACCCCCTATTACTTTCTGTGCAGACTCATACAATCAAATTCAGTGGCGGAAATTTTAAACGAAAGTTTACTAATGAAGGCGACTCTCCAGCCAAGGTCTGCGAAGAGGAAAATCGCTCGGCGATGAGGATTTTAGCTTTTTGAGATGCTTTCCTGCGTAACGCTGTTCGCTTTTCCAGAAAGCTAGGCGAGCAAGATATCCAAGAAAATAAAACCAGGAGTGCTGCATTCCCTTTGCATCTGGCATTATGAAATTCTGTTGGGAAGGAGTTTTCAACTTCTCGGCTAAATTATTTGTATAATGTACTTCGAGAGAGTATTTCCACAATTCATTTTTTAGTTCACGTGAGTACTTGTATGCTTTTGACTTGAATATTTCCTCTGATATTATAATTTATATTACAATTTTTATTTCCAAAATATTCTCCTTAATGTGAATTCTTTGTAAAATATTTTTAAAACACTGGATCATTAAAATTGCATATTCGATGAAAAATTCACCATGCCTCTCATGAAATACATTGTTCAAAAATTACCCTTGAGGATCACAGTCGATAATAATTAATGTGGCGATGAAGTTATTTAAACGTTAAAGTCTACATCTGAATTTTCTGTTCCTGAAGTTTCAATGTTAAAATTCGACAAGAAACTGCATAAATTAGTAAAAATTCTAGAATTCATGGATATCCAGAGGCTTCAGAGAGAAAACTAAAAATAGCACCGACATGACTGAAAGAGAATGTCAAATAAGCTTGACTTCATCGGTGTCTACGTACACCTAAGTGAAGATACAGGAACGTAGAAACGCAACGTCGTAATTTGTAGGACTTTTACTATGTAGTGGCTGCCAGCAGTTTTCATCCTCTATCCTCACTTCTCATTTCCGCGCTCTCTCCCTTTATCTCTTTCTCTTTCTCTCTCGGCTCTCTAGGCAAATTGACTTTTCCTAATAAACCAACTCGCGAAGCAACTTCGGCGAAAATCATTTAAAACTTTACTAGACTCGAATTTGCTTCTCGTTTTAATGTCGAGGCCCGCAGCCACTCCCTGCCTTCTAGATACCCTCTTCCCCTCCCCAAACACCACCCACATAGCCAAGTAATTTTCTATTGTCAACGCATTTGTAGAATACTCGTCCAGACACCTAACCACCAAACACCGAGTTTTCTTCTTTTCTCCGCAAGTGAAAATTGAAAAATAAAAAAATCAAGAGCGTTGGAGAAAGCATAATATTTGGACTTTTCCTTCGTATATATATTACATAATCCTCTCACTCTGGGCGGAAGGGAAAATATGCTGGGAATCGACATGAATGAGATATCGGATTTTTATCAAAAGTTGTTTCCGACATTATAGAGATTTAAAGGGGTCGCGTGAGCCTTATCAAATTGTCGGTGTATCTGATAAACCATCCCTTCATCATTCCTCAACCAAGTGTTCATATAAGAGACGATAAGGGTTACCCTTTTTTAATTACGCTAAAGGAAGTATTAAGGAATAAGTATCGCTTTTCGTTTAGATGTTTGACAATTACCTAAGAAAATTCTTCTATCTCCATTTTCCACTTACATCCTAAATCTTCCTCTTGAATAGTCTCTGAACCAACTTTCAACCGCAGATTGCAAAGAAATTCAGTTCTTGTAAACTCAGTTAAGCCCGCCGGGGTCGTCGATAGCCTCGCTAGTGAATAAATTTATCGGGTGTTTCCTAGAAGAGGAGAAAGTGCGAGACATTTCTGGCTCGAAGCCCGAGTCTGTTCCCATCACGAACAGCTTCAAGAACTGAAAACCGGCCAGAGAATGGAGAGGAATGAGAGGGATTCTGATTCTGATAAGAAAGAGAATAGGAAGGATAAAAGATAATATTTAATCGACTAAACAAAAAATATTTTTTGTTGCGGAAAACCTCCGATGAGTGGATGTATAGAGCTATGAGTTAAAGCCTGGGCACGATGATCGGGGTGGGATGAAGAAGAAGAAGAAGAAGAAGAAGAAGAAGAGGAAGAAGAGGAAGTGGAAGGCGAGAAGCTTTCTAAAAGTCGAGAACTGAGGTACCTCGAAGAGGCAAGGCGGGTGAAGGAGGACGGAGGATCGTGAGAGGTCGAGGGTGAAAGACGAGAGGAGAGAAATAAAGATGGCCGCTCTCGCCTCCGGGTCGACCCACCCCCGACGGTAATAAAAGGAAAAAGGGGAGAAAACTGAGGAGCGAGTTGAAGGTAGGTATACGGAGGTTCGCTTCCTAGGTGCGAGGGGGTGTCGAGGGGAAACAGTTCTTATTGATTCAGAGGAGCCACCCTCGAGAAGCACGCCTGGTGGACTCAGCTCCTGGACCTCTCACTCTTCCCGATTCTCTCTTTCCATCTTTCTTCCTCTTCACCATCATACTCTTCCACTCAACGAACAACGGCTTCGGTCTATGCTCTGATCTTCAAATATTTTCTTTCTTCAGACTTTGCAAGGCTTTCAACTTCCTCTTTATCCTCTGGAAAGATTCCTTGCGTCAAGATACCTGATGACGTGTTGGATATATTTGGATGATTTAAAATAAATTAATTCAGGGGATGGATAATTTGGATTCTTGACAAAAATCTGCTTCGAAAAAAATATGGCTTTAATTCTAATGTATTGGAAGTTGCACACGTAAATAAATTAGTGTAACAATTTTCGTTTTTGTCGAAGAATATGTCTATACATTTTGAAATAGAAAGTGAAAACATGAACTGCTCTAAGTAACCAAATCTTAAAGTAATTTAAATACTTGCAGAGACTTAGCTTTCCTTCGCTTATTCCAGTTCCTAAGTACGTAAGCGCGAGAGTGGTATGATCAGTATGTGAGCACGTACACGTAAAACAGCATTTGTGCCTGCCGCGTGACTCCAAGTGGAACCAAGTGAGATCAAGAAATTCCAAAATCCATGTCCAAACAGACCGGATTAATACAATTTTCCATGAATTACAAATAATTTATGTATCGTTGATTAAAAAAAATTCTTGGACTAAGGGGAATGAGGATATTATATCAGAAATATAATTACAAAATCAATAGTAAGTACTTGACAACAACCTGAAGGATGTAAACAAAACGATAAGAAGGGGTAGATTTCTAGTGCTTCGAGATGGAAGTTTAATTTTAGATGTAATTTAACATTAGGTAGATCATTAGGTAAATTTTCATGGACAAATACTTATCAGAGGTACAAACAGGTGTTCGTGTAAAGAGCTGAGGGTTAATGCGTGTAAGAAGAAGGGGATGAAATGCATGCCTCGAGAGTGTCGGAGACAGTTGCCGCGGTGTTGCCGGATCAATTTCGGTGGACCGCAGACACAAACTGTTTTAGTGGACTCAATCGAGCGGTTCTATCGATGCTCTTCCTTCACCTACTCACACCCTATGACCTTCCTTCTCGACCTCACAAAAGCGTCTTCCTATTCTCCTTTGTTGACCATTTCGTGAATGGTTTCTTTTCTTTTCAACTGAAAACTTTTTCTTTCGGAAAATAATTTCTGTCATTTTGTGCTTTTTTGTATTTCTTATTTTCCTTTTATCACATTGCAGTACCTCTTCCCTCAATTCTCTTCGCTTAGTAGCTCTATCCTTTAGGAAAGTTTATATACCTCTACCTCTTCCAACACAGACATACCCTTAATTTAAACTCGACTTAAATTTCACATTAAAATTAGCAACGAGTTCGGAGAGAAAAGAGGGGCACCAATTCGAATCAACGCAGGCGAGACGAGGTGGAACGTCATACGGATTTTCCCCATATCCTCTCTTTTCTCTCTCATTCATTCTCTAGAGCTTTTTCTCGATTTCAGAAGCACCAGTGGGAATTATAAATTGCGGTTGGATTACGCAGGGGAAAATTGTTTGGTTTCGTTTAAAAATAAAGTCTTTGAATGTGTCTGATGAGGATTATACCTACCGAAGTTAGAAACTTGAATTTATTTGGCATGCTTGTATTTTTAATTTTTTAAATTAATTCCTTGGTTTTGAAAAATAAACATATTTGATTTTGCAACTGGGAGAATATTATATTATAAAGGATACTTCTCTATCTGCTCGGCGAAATGAAACTTTTCTGTTACATACGTGGAAATGAATTGCCTGGAAGGTATTCGAGCTCGTAATTATTTTACAGAGATTTTTTTTTCTTGGCGCCAGAAGAATAAAATTCAGCGCTGGTTGATGGCGCCAACCTCAAAAACCGTCCGAGTGGAAGCGCGGGTAATCAACCATCAGTTATTTCAGAAGCAAACACACTGCCTCGGCCTTGCATATTATACGGGCTTTGAGAAGGGGCACCTACGCGTGCCGCCACGTCTTTAATTAAGCATTTTCCACCCTCTAGTTTCCAAGAATATTTTTTTGCCGCGAGGAACTTCCGCTACTTCCTTCGTCTCCCATCGCTCCAGTTATAACATCTTTTAAGTGTCGTCTCCAAGATGGCTCCTATCGATTTTGCAATTAGCTGTCAAATAGTTTAGATGCTCAACCAATTAACTTTTCTTAAGTTTTCAACATTTATGCAGCATAAATTCGCAGGCAATGTTAATCTTTGAATAAAATATGAAAAGCCCGTGATCCTGAAAGGCAAAAACATCCTTGAAATAAAATCCCATCCCTGAAACAATAATTTCCCACAATTTCGCACTGAAAAATGAGAATGGAGAAATTCTCCTCTGTTCCAAGAATCATCGCCAGACCCAGTATTTCGCAGTCCTCGTGTTTTATCCATTGCGAGCCACGTCAGAAACGTAGTTCCTGTACATAATAAAGGTGCTATGAAAAATAGACGTCCATAATTGTGTTAAAGCCGTTAGCAAGTTCGGTCTTTAATATCTCACCCACATGGTCGAGAGAATTGGAGACAGAAAGACAGAAAGACAAAGAGAAAGAGCCAGGCGAAGCCGAGGACAATTGGATTATTGGTCCCACCCCTTGAGCCAGCGACGCGAGAAAGAGACCGAAAGGGAGACAAAGAGCTTGGGGTGGTTTGGGGGTGGCAAAGGTAGAAGTAGGTTCTAGCGTCTCTAGATTCCAATTAAAATTTTCTTCTCTAAAAACAGAAGAGCCTGCCCGAGGATGAATGGATGAAACGAAGTAGGTGGAATGGGTTCCAACGGACTGAGAAAGGGGGTGAAGAGGTGAGGTTGACTTGAGTGGAAGGAGGATGCGGAGCCATACGAAAATGGGAGGGAGAAGTGAACGTAATTAAAGAAGGGGGCGGAACACAGCCCCTGTACACTTATTTCAGATACGGAAAATATAGGGTGGAATGGGGCTCGAACAACTCCAGGGGACGCCGGTGAGGCGAAGAAGGACTGGGGGTTGAGGGGTAAGACTTTGTTGTTTCCACGACATTTTCCTGCGCTTCCTCCGCCAGCCTGTCGTTCCCTTCGCGCCTGCTGTTGCCCCTCAAAGAACGCCCAGAATTCCGTTTTCCACTTTCGTCTTATTTGCGACCCTCTGGCTGTTTTCAACGTTCGATTCGGTAGCATTTGTACACTCGAGAGCAAATGACGTAACTTTTTGCATTTAGAGGAAGAATTATGTATTTTTAAGATTCGAGGAAAGTTTAGGTCAAGGATTTCCATTATACCCTAAAAATATTATTTTATCTAAGTCTAATTTTAACAATTTTTATTCTTTTTTTTCCCCAGGCAATCAAGGGCTCATTTTTATTTGATACAAACAATATTTATACCCAAGGGAGTAATTTATATCCGGTTTTATCGAATTGGTGTTTATCAAACAAATTGTTTAATAATCTGATGCAAAATCACTAACTTTACATTATCGCCAAAAAGTTTCGACCAAGTTCACTCCTGACGCGATTCTGAGAGTTGCCACGCACGACGATGTAACAATGTAACATGCTTACCTTAAGTGCCATTGTCCCCGACAATGGAAGAATACAAGAAACATCCGTGGACCAAAATAAGAAATTTATATAACTAACATAATATATATAACCATTGTGACTATTTTAAACTTTCTCTACAATAAATTGCGAAGCAAAATATTTGATAAAACATAATTAAATGACTACAGAAAAAATTGATATAAACTTGAGAATGAGCCCCGCCTGGCTGACCACACCTGGCCTTTTCTACTGGACGAATTACGTAGATTTTTCCGCTGATTTTATTTAAAAGGTTCCAGCTATCATTATACTAATTCTCGACTATTTTTTATATGTATCTATAGTCATAATAATCTTAAAAAAAATTAATTTTTAAATTATTTTAAAAATTCTCTCTAACAAAATCTTTTACTGAAAGAACATTTTTTCCCTCTCTGCCAACAATTTGTATGGTTCGATGTCCTGACGTCGCGAGAAAGACCGAGTCGACTCGGTTGTGGGGTAATAGGGGGTCATGGGTGGTTGGCGACGGGTTTTCGTTGGGTGGGTTGGGAGGGATGGGGGGGGAGGTGACTCAGGAACTCCAGGCGGACGTAACTCCTCGCGCCCGGCGACACGGCCGAGTCCAACGACGGGTCTTAAGACGCCTTTTCTCTGGCCGAGGATCGATATATGTGTGAGTGTGTCTCTCTATATATGTGTAACCGACAAGGGTGAAGGACGGGCGCAGGGATGGTAATGCCGGGAAACGAGCGGTCCGCCCCTCGGGGGCTGATATTTAAATCTCCCCTTTTCTAATTTCTCCCCTCTTGCCGCCCGACCACCCTTGCTCCTCGAGAGCACCCCCGCAGCTCACGAGCCCCCCAACACACCTTCTCCCCCCTCCCCCTCCCACAGCTCCAACGAACGCGCCGGCCGCCATCATGAAAATATTAAGAACTCGGGAAAATGGCCGCCCCACCCGCGCGAGCTAAGGAAAAGCTCTCTACCGCCGGTGCCGCCAACCTAACCCACCCCCGGACCACTCCTCGCGCTGGGCAGGGGTGATGCTGGGGGTCGGTCGGGCTCCGGGTGCTGGGGGTGGGTGAGAGCACCGACTAGGACGATCCAAGGGGTTGAGTACGCCAGACTTTCAGGCCAGAAACTCGTTTTCTCTCTTCTCTCTCCATCCACCCCCAACTCCCACCCACCATCTTTTCTCGTCCTCTCTACTTCCAACCCGCTTCTAACCTAACTTTGTTCGCCACGACCCCTTCTGCGAGATTTCCAATTTTTAAGTTTGAAAAGGGTAATAGAGTTTGCGAAGATTATTTTCTTTTTAATTAATTTCAATTGGATAGAGTTCCGTAGTGATTATGGTAGTGGGAGTAATATAGTTTGTTTGCTCATTTTCTAGCAATTATTTTAGTAATAAACTGTTGGATTACCTTAATCAGTTTATGAGCTCGAAAAACTAAAAAAAACGTATATTTTTTAATAGATTGGAATTGAGGAAAAAATGTTAGAATTAGACTCTTTGGCTACTCAACTTTGAATTCTGGTAGAGTAGACGTGTGCACTGTGATAGGTTGAGTGGGGTGAGTTTGTCCCACATTCGGTTTGCTCTTCATCCCCTGTGCCGTAACATGTATGCGTGAGCAGACGCGTACGTGCGTACGTTCATGATTCTCCGGATTATCTCTGTTACGTTGGTTGTGTTAGTGTGTATAGGCAAGGTATGCAAACGCATTTGGATTTCAAGCATCCAGAAATCAACGTGACACAAATTCATTTACATGATCTAAAAGCGTTTGCAATACCTTGTTTCAAAATAATTTTAAAGTCGTATTTAATCCTCTTCATCCCTTTAATCGTTCAATTGAACATGAAGAAAAAATTGTTAATATAAATTGATATTTCGTTAAAAAGTGGTGCATTTGGATTTAGGAGATGACTCAGATTCTTTTGATAAAAGAGATATCTTAAGACTTGAGGTTCCTTTCAGACCTCTTGTATTATCGTTGAGGTAATATGTCTTCGTCAGCGGTCGCCATTTTGTTCGAAGGGGTCGGGGGATGGTCGGAGATAGAGCGATTAAGAAAATGAAGATAGATACTATAGGATAAAGGAGCCTCGAGGAAGGCACCAACGTTGGTAGTCCAAGGGAAGAGTATGGTACATAAGAGGGAGCAGAGTGATCAGCAAGAAATAGCTTAGAAGAGGGCTTGATCGCGCGGAAGATTTCCAACACGTCTGCTTAATCATTCGGAATCATTTCGAAAGTACAACGATTAATTCGTACTATCTCCTTCAGAGGAAACAAAATTTCCTCTCACATAAATTAAATCTATTTATTTTATTATGAAACAGCTACGCACAAATCCTCCTCTTCAGATTTCACAAAGATATCCTTTACACTGACGTTCAACATTCTTTTCTATTCATAAATAAATTTGCGTCATAGATTATATGTACAAATTATTCTTCACTTAAATCTAATAATATCTGGATTTCCTCCAGCGTTTTTCCTTTCATTTCAGGCATGAAGTAAATACTG
>JAUESI010000003.1:12033558-12047692 GCA_032275145.1 Synergus laeviventris | reverse complement strand
TGAAAATAATTCTGAAGAAAGCAAAGGTATCCAAAATAATTTATAACATATATATCTATATTCGAAGGTTGGGTCTGCGTTTATGGAAGTAATGAATAATATTATATAAATGTAAGGAGATATGTAATAAATAGAAGAAACAATAAATTATTGCAAATACGAGATGAAAAAGAAAAATGCAGCTTTTATTTAATTACCAAGCACAGCTGCAGGATACTGCAGTTGCCGTTTTTTCGTCTCTCGAATTCCTACTTCTATTTCTTCTTTATTTGTATCTTGAAATTTTTCTTCATAGTCACTTTTCTTGATTGATAATAATTACATTTTTTCTGAATTCCCTATTGCTTTCATTAACACCAATTTCCACAACCAGTTTCTCAAAATTCGAAACTAAAACTCGATCAGATTTATCTGTCGTAAATCTTGTGAAGAGTGCAAATGTGTGAGTAATAAATATTAATAATTCTGTTCATATAACTTAATCGTAGGTGCTGAAATGCGTAGTAATTAAACACAACCAGATGGTTGGAAAATCAATTTTCATGAATTTTGAATACAGGAGGCACTTACAAGGCTCTTTTAATTAAAGCACTAGCGATTTCACATCATATGTTAATTTATCGGTATTATAGCTTAATAATATTGGCGTCTCGTTGCCGACAGCACGGAAACAATTGGTTAACATTGAACGTAGATTAGAAACTCAAAATTTATGACTGATCCGTTTACTGATAAAAATCTTCTTCAAACATAAAATATAAAGAAAGAGATTGCGTAATACTAGGAGTTTTATTTATTTATTTATAATGAAGATATATGTCGTTCCCATTATTACCGAGAAAAGTGTCCCCGACTGAGAAATGTTACACATCGTCTCCCGAACACGTAAAAACAAATGGCTAAATCTGCTATTCGTTAATGAACTATTGGAACCTGTCAATGAAATAGGAAATGTGTCGTGTATCGATCGAGTGTTACTTTTCGTAGTATTGAGTATATTCAGCGAACAATAAAAATGGAATCGCTGAAAATATATCATTCCATGAAACTCTCTACCGGGTTTATAAGTACACGGCAGCTATTGGACCGCTCGAAGCATCGGGCAGAGTGCCGAAGAAGTGCAAGGGGAAATATGGTGGCGTGCCTTTCATCTTTTTATGGGGCACTTAAGAGGGGTATCCATGGCAACGCCCGAAGTCGTATCAGGGGCAATCGTAAAATTAAGTAATGAGAAGATAAGAAAATATCATCTTGCTACCCCTCTCTCTCTCTCCTTCCTTCTTTCTCTTTTCCAGCCTTTCCCATCTTTCCCTCGTCTTGTCCTTCCATTCTAGCCTCCTTTTCCAACTTTCAAATATCTTTAACATTTTGTCTCCTTTCCTCTATTTATATCCTTTTCTCCTCGTCTTTTGGATGGCCGGAACTACCCCGGTGCCTTCAGGCGGTTACCAGCGGTTACCGGTGATGGTACCACTGGTAGACTGGTAAAGTGGTTCGAGCTTCGAAGGCAAGGGGTGAGTTGGGGAAGTTCAGGGGGAAAAATGGGTAAAGTTTCAACCGACCCTCCTCAACCCAAGCATTGGAGTTGGGTGGAGAGGAGGGAGAGAATTTTCAGATAAACGAGGGCATTCTCTTCGAAATTATGCCCCACCTTCAACTACGTCTCTGCCGTTGCTTCCACCCCCGTCTACGAGCACCCCCCCCAACCTCTTCCAAACAGCCACCCCTTTCCCAGCGGGAACCATTTTTCATAAGCTCGTTACGGCTGCGAAGACGCGACGCGAAGCTGGGGTAGTTTCGAAATGAAGTACACTGACTATGTAAACCCTCACTATACGTTGGGTGTTTATATATAGTACACTATGAGTTTCCTGCTAGAATAAGGCAAAATCAGACCAAAGATTCGTTTCGCTTCTGGGTGGTAAGAATGGAAGTGTACTTCAATTGTGAAATAATCCCGTTTCGCGTCTTGAGCATACGTATTGTAAAAAGTATTCTCGATGTTTTAGAATTTGATAGAGAACTTTCAGCACTTGGGAGTGTAAAGCAAAACCTAACGTGAAGTTACCACTAATTCACATCACACTAACTCTTTCAATTCAAATCGGGTATCCAAATGAAATTAGTCTTAATCTCAAGAAGATATAATTCGAAATCTCGTAATCCCTCCTTGATTAAAATTCAATCTCTCTTGGCAGGGGAGAAACAAGATTGGAGTTTTTTACAAACTGAGTTGCTCCATTGAGTAGGTAAAATCCCCCTAAAAGAGGAGAGGTTGGAGTAACATTCGACATTAATGTTTTTGCTGGTGGTTTGCGGTGGGGTAGTAAACAAGTGATACACCCCCGCATCCTTGGCTCTTAGTCAGACGGGGATACTGCACTCACACTCGACTTTCTGCTCTTTCTCTCATTCTCTCTTCCTCTCATCCTCCGCTTTCTTCTCTTCTCCTCTCATATCCTCCGTACACCGGATACAGTCACACATACGTGTAACACCTCGTCGCTCTACCCTCGTAACATAATCGTTCCACTGAGAGAACTTAAAAAAAGGAGACACTTTACGCCCGCTCTCTGAAATATGTACCACTTTAAAGAACAGCCTGGGTTGCAAATGGACATGCGACGGTAATAAAAACAAGTAAAGGACGTATTTTCACGTTACAAAGTATCGAGGGAAAGCAGAAAAACGAGGGATAACTCTGTTGATGTGATACATCGTTTACTTTGTGGGAAATAAAAAGATTTTATATTTCGCACACATTTTCAAGCACTTTATGAGGCAGATTTTTAATTTACCCATAAGTACACAATGCCAATAAATTCAATTTGATGGGATAAATTTAAAGCTGGTATCATCATCGGTTATTGCTCTTCCATTAATAAGAATGCATATTGATCCTTAAAGTATGATTACATAATGAAGGATTCCAAAACATTTGATCACTGGGTTTGAGACACGAAAAGCGTTCCAGAATTCCTTGTTTAACGTTCCCTGCAGTCAAGAAAGCGGGCAAATGATTGCACCGTAATGGCGTTTCTCGAAAAGTTTTATGGTCTGCATTTTGAAAGTTCGCGATGCTGGTCTCGCGGAGTTTCAGGTGGTAGTTCGGCCAGCAGTAAATTTTCTCTGAACGAGTTAAAGGCCGCGGGCGAGCGAACGCCTCCACCACATATCTTTCTACCATCTTCTATCAATAGTTCGTGCCTGGCGTTAGAGAACTTTCTTGGAAACTTCTTAACGATAATGGAACACTTAAATAGCCTCAATTATGATCACCAATATTACAAGGCCTGTCCCACCTTCCCCTCCACACCAAAAATCGTATTCAAATTTCCAAAGAGAAAAATCTCAAGTCTTCTGAAGTAGCTGAAGACAATAAATAAAGTTATTAATAAACAATAGAGTTGAGAAGACGACAATTGGGAGAACAGGGATACGATTACAGAAGGAATGGCGTGTCCAACCCTTTGGAGATCCCAAAGCAACCCTCGTACGTACTTACATACGTCGTGAGGACTCTCTGTCTTTCCGCGTCTCCCACCCCCAGTGGCCCCCACCCCTAACCCCCATGCAAGGCCACACAAGAGCGGACGTAGTATGCAGATTCGTGAAATAAATGCCTGAAAGTTTCACTATAACTCTGAGCGCAAAATCTCCAGCTCGTCCTCTCTCCAACCCCTCACCCCAACCCCGGAACACACTCACACACTCGCGCTTTAACCAAAGAGCACCAGGGAGCCACCACATTATTTAGTGCTTCCGCGTGGTCCGCGGAAAATGGGCGGAAAATCTACCGGAAAAACCATCGTGCACTGGTCCTAGCCAAGATGGTACCCAGGAAAAAAGCTGCCACCCCTTGGATTTAGGAGTTAAGGATGCTGTAATTATTATTTTCTTCTACGCGAAGATGGGAGAATGAGATGGAAACATTTAGCAGGAAATGTGGATGTAATATGGGGTAGGAAATAACTTGATAAACCACACTTCTATTTTCGTTCTCCTGATTCAGAATTACGCCACCTGTACATTGGAAACATATACACTGTACAGGTGTCACGCGGAACTTGGATCAATAAGAATACATTTATATTTAATCAGTGCAGTCCCATGCAGCAAAAAATACTTTAGTGTCCTTTTACCTGTTAGAATAAATTATGCATCTGCAGGGGGTTGAAAAAGGTAGACCAGAAGGGTTGTCGAGTTACTTTTCTATTTACGACGACAGACACATTATGTCTACTCCACTTCACGGCGACGATAACCAAGGCGATGACTTGGAAAATGAAGAGTCTCACCCTTCTCTAACGTCGCCAAATTGGCCTCGACCTTACCGTAAATTCTCCATAGCTCCCTAATAATACACTTTTTGTTCTCTTTTTCCTCTACATGCGCAAAAAATTATTTTAATATGCAACTTTGAACCTGACCATTGATTTATTTAAGAATGAAAGATATTTTACTTTCCCCTTCTGGATTGAGTGGAATAAAACAGAATGTGTAGAAGACTTGAAATTCGATACAGATCATTTATTAAGGACCTTGAAAGGAAATGGTATGGAGTAAATCACACTCTCCGAACATTCCACCTCACCCGATACGCGCCAGATTTCTCGCTTAGTGAAACCCTCCTTTTTTCCGAACCATTCGAGAGCGTGTCGCTTTTTTCCCGATAAACGCGGCTAATAAAAATAACGACCAGCCACCGCATGCACATCCCAGTGTTTGAAGGGGTTGTCTGAAAACCACAGGCTGCCCACCGAAATACAGGATTGTGTATCCTGTATCTGAACAGTGCTCCCACATTATAGTACACACTGTTCGACTAATAAAAAATTGCTTCTCAATTTAATTTTAAATTCCCATTATATGGAAACTTGCTATCCTTCAATCTCAATTGATTCTACAAAACGATCTGGTACTTCCCGCTCATTTCATACCAAAATGTAACAATTTTTAATTTGAAAAAAATAAACGAAAAAGGAAATATATATGCTTTGTGGAAATTGTCATTCTGTTTTGTATTTATTTAGAAAACCTTTTAAACATTCTCTTCCATTCTCCCTCATATGCAGTTCATTATTTTGATTATTATTTTTATTATTATTAAGTGCAATTTTTTCATGTGATTTGTTGCTCCGCCTTTTCTAGGGAATAATATAGTCAACTCGAAAAGCGAAACGCTCACTGGTTTCCTGCTAAAGGGTGGATTGTCACGTTTTAAGCACATCTTGCAGACGAAGTTGGCGACTTAGCCGAACATTTTTAGGGGTTATCTTAATCTGGCTGGATTAGCGCGACCTCTCACCCTTCCAGGAATGCGCGAGCAAACACAGAAGATCGCCTAGGTAGCAGCAAGTCCTAGTCACACGAACACATACAAGCAACACAACTTTCTAAGGGCACACGAGTCTCATAAACTTTCCACTTGTTTCCAGACTTTTTGGAAATCGTTCCGAAATGTGCAGAAATGTCTTTTGAACTACGTGCCAAATTTTCGATTACATTTTCCTGCTTTTCCTAACTTCGAAAATTTGAAAGAAAAGATTGGAGCTTTTGATAAAAACTGTTGGAAGTTTCCGTTCTGATTAAATTAAACCTTAGTATTATATATGTTGTAGGGAACACTGTCTATACCAACTTAAACTCGGTCAAAATATAATTTTAAATAAATAGTTGAACCGTTTTTATATTATTTCTAAAAATAAAATTTTTTTTTAATTCTCCAAAGAAGATTCAAATCATCAAAAATGGATAAGTAACTTTCTGTGCGACACTTCAAGGAAAATAACTTTTTTTATATTATATTTATTATTTTCATTGTTATTATATTTATAGAAAAAGAAATAAGCGTTCCTGTATGAAAAATAACTTGCACTATTTTTAACTTCATTCTTCACGATCACTTTCTTTAGAAATTATTTAGTGGAACCTATTTTACTTTATCTATTGGGCCATAAGTAATGAACGTTGTTCTATTTTCTTTTGGAAGGTAGACGAACACGCGAAGCTGCGAGTTTGAATGCAGGGCGGATTTAACGTTGCCTGAGAAAGTTAAATTAGGTTTGTTTCCATCAAAGAAAACATTTACTAGATTTATTTTTTATATATTTATTTGTATATTTATTTATATAGTATAATCCAGTTTAAGTGCAAAATTAATGTTGAATATATCCATGAAAATATAGAATCTTATTAATAGAGTTTTAGTTTTTAGCATTCTACTTAAGGGAAACCATTTTGTGGGAAACTAGTCCGGGTAGGAAAAAGGAGAAGAGTCAAAGTAAAGAGCTTGGACCTCGCCAAACGGTGGACATAGTCCTTATGGTCCTTTTTTGTATACCGCACTGGACAAAAAGAAGACAGAGTACAGTATGTTTTCACTTAAGGGCGGGTTAGCCACGATACCCGTGGTCTCGGGTCCGGGGTAATTTTTCATGTGGACCCTAGAACGGACGTTGGATGTTGGCGACCACTTCATAAAATTACTTTATTACTTGTCCGGTAGCAAGAGGGTCGCTTTTCCGCGACACTTTTTTACTCATCCTTGACATATGTCCTACCAGGTTACTTACAGCCTTTTAACATTTCTTCACTTTTGAATTTAGGACTTTTAAACTCGTTGTTAGGTCATTCAAATTTCATTACAAATGTAGTTCAAGCTGAACTTATAATTTTAGCAAATAAATTATCTGTATATTATATTGGAATATCGTCTCATTAAAATAGATGTTTTTTGACGATGAAACTATAGATCTTGAATAATATATATACTGAAGAAAATAATATGTCGAGTAATAATAATCATTTGGCTAAGACTGAAGCTGATTGTGAGATAATTGGGAGATAATGACTGAATATGGCTGAATACATTTAGAGAGATCGATCGATAAGGAAGTGGTTCGTGAAAAAGGGGTCCATTGTTGACGAAATTATCAACAAACCGCAGCATCACGAATGACTTGACAAATGAAGTTCAATCCTTTTGAATCTCGGCTCCACCAATAATGCTGTCATATATCCTATTTTTGTCCCACCCCTGTATTTGTAACATCGATGAGAAAATACCTCATTAAAATGGACCAAGCCATCTTGCTGAATATCCTTTAGCGATCGATTTAGCAATCTTTACTTCCATTAGGGAGGATAATAGCGCCATGTTGTTACACAAACACCCTCCCTGATATTGCTATCTATGTCTTAGATTCCTTCACCCTCAATTTCAAACCGTCTATACTTATTATTGTCGTTAAGTAAATGTTATCTCAAGGGATCTATTGAAAGTGCAATCTGCTTGGGAATTCCCTTTGGAGTGATTAACCACTCTTAACACAAGTATTTTCATAAATTTAAAAGAAATATAATATAATTTAATTTTGTTATACCATTCATTACTGCTGGTACAGAATTTCCTAGTATCTTTTTTACTACATAGAATAATATTTTTTATTTTGAAATGGGCGTGAAAAGAAATGGAAATTCATGAAATTCCTGACTGAGGCACTTTTCCCTATTTTTCAGACAGTCTGGCCACGAGTTAATAATAACATAAATGATGAGAAAATAACTCTCACATTTGAGAGAGGGATGGTGGAGGATGGTGGCTGGCAGTGGTGAAAATAATAAATTAGAAAAAGCCACGGGGCCCCACGCAGTAACTTTGCCGACTATTAGATTACGTCGGAGCATCTGCAGAATCTCGGACGAGGGCCGTTAATTTTCGTTAAAAACCAAATGTTCCTCGAATATACCATAGGCTCCCCTCTTGCATCCGCTTTGCTTCTTCATCGCCGGGCTGGTTTCACCGAGATAAGTAAGCATGGTTTTACATGGTTACCTGAACATTAATGTCGACCTTCAGACTTCCATGAAGATTTAGCGTACCAGCATTTATTTCCCTTTAAAAGTCGCACTTATCTTACCTACTGTCTTCCAAGATTAAATAATGCCACACATTACTCAAAAAATAATTTATCTATTACTATTTTTTATCTAATCACTTAATCACTATAATTTTTCATCAACATAGAAGATGAATAAAAAAATAAACAATAATAAGTGAAATAAATAATAAGTAGTTATTATAATACTCTATATTTTTTGAGTTAATTAATCTATTGAATTAATAATAATATACGAATCAACTTTTAGTTTTACTTGTATTGAAATTTTAGATCGTAAGAGATTTGTTGATAAATGATAATATCTAGGGGATAACTGGAAATAAATAGTAGTTCTTGTGAAGTCGCCTCCCAACTCTACTTTAGCCTTCCACCCCCTGATGGCGTCACCAGTCGCATCCGAATCCGAGGGTGGTTTGAATCTCAGCTAAGGGTAATTTTTTACACGCCTACAAAAATATTGCAAACAAATGGTATTGATTTTAAAAATATTTAGTCTGTAAATATAAGGATTTATTTATCTAATTACAGCTAACTATAAATGCTGAATTAAAAATATTAATTCCATAAAGAAATATCGATTTCATTTTAAAAAACAGCTAAAATTAAACTTTTTATCTATACAAACTATTGACTACTAATTTAGATTCTTAAAAAAGTTGTTTGATATTGTTTTTGTGAATTAAATAATTTCTTACTGACTTCTGAATCTGGGAAAGTTTTAAATTTATAAACAATGAATATTTTAATTTGTAAAATTCGTTATCGCCGCTTTTGATAGTGTTTTTGATCTTTTTGATGTTGTGTTAAATTAAGAGTGGTTAGGAAAATAAACTGGGCGTTAAGAGACACATTCGCCTCACACCCTCGGGGCGTGAAACGACAATGCATGCACGGCACCCCAAACATTTTTTCCGGAATTCTTTACGCCCCATTTGTAGCCCCGGGGTGGTGAAGCAGGAGAGTAGAGGAAAAAAATGTGGATCACTTAACCCCCACGTATCCCCAACACTTGTCCGTAAACGATCCTACCTCTCACGGCACGCGCCGCCGCCACTCCAGATTCCCTAGGGGTGGGATGTTTTTTCCCCACCCCTAGACACGAATACTTTTTTCTAACAGGTGGTTCTCGTCCTTTTTTTCCTCGCTTATCCACTCGCAGGTGTACCCAAGCCTTTTTTTTTTTGTCACGGCTCTCTAAACGGAAAAAAGTCACCCTATAAAGAGGGTAAATTGAAGTGACGCAAAAGTAATTTACAAAATAAAATTGTATAAAGTCATAAAATGAATTCTACAACAGTTTACTTCTTCTCTCTCATTTATTTACTATTACTATTTAATTAGAATTTTGAAAAATAAATTATTTTTCAATTTTCAACCTGTTGACTTCACATTAAAAAACCTAATTAAATCTTGTCGACCATAAATACTCAGAAAATTCAGAAGTTCATTTACGCTTCTATTCATCAAGCCGTTTCCACGGAGCTTCTCGCAAGATAGACCGCGGTAAATCGAGAATCTTTCCGGCGAGACCGTTTTACGCACCGGGAATTTCAAGAGGAGGAAAGGGTAGTTCTTTTCTCATTCGTACTTTCTTTCACAACGTCCGCGGAAAAGCTAAGGGTGGAGTGAAGGAGAAAGCAAGAAAAAGATAGGAAAAGAGAGAAAGAGAAATCGGTGGTGGGAGGTCAAAGGAAAGAAGGGTTGAGAGAGTAAAAATGGTGGGGAAAAGTGGTCTAAGAGTGGTGGTAAGACTGGCGGTTGGCGCCCCTTAACTACCCCTCACAAGGCAAATCAATAAAAATACGAAAGAGTCGTTCGGGTCTTCGAAATTCAGAAGGGTCGCAAAAGGAACGACCTTCAACACTTTTTAGAATAACCCTATGGAATGATTCAAACATTTTCTGTCAAAATGTATTTCATGGCCTTTAATTTCATACACATATTTTTATTTTCTTTTGATTTTCTTAATATCTATAATTAGCAATTTAGAGCCAATGAGATAAAAATATTCAGGACACAAAGGGATAGAACTGGATTCTTGATTAAGTTTTATAGAATAAAATTTAATAAATCAATAATTATATTTTTGTGTTGCATCAAATAAAATTTTAATTCTATGAACGTCTGGATGAACCTTAAGACTTTTTGGTTTGAATAGTACCGTCGGCAATATTTCCTAGGTGTTTGTGTAAATAGGGTATCATTTATTTGATAACATGTGCCATTTGGTTTGATTTGAACAACACGAGAATTTCGAGAGTTGTAGTCCAACACCTCTCGAACTCTCGTTTTGATTTCGAGTCAACTTGAAGTATTTTCAAGTTGAGAAGCTGTACAGAAGTAGAGTCTTGAAGAGCATATTTAAACGTTTCATACGGTTGGTAAGCTTCGCTTCGAATCACGTCGCGCATTCTCTTTATACGCTTTCATTCTCTACGGATAATGAAAAAGAGAACCGGTTTGTAAAGGTACATAAAAATGAACGAGATTGCCTTTTTTTTAGAAGTAACCTCTGTGTTCGACCTCTACCTGAAACAAAAAATCCTAGAAAATATCCAATCTTTTCTTACTTCTTTTTGAATCTTTTGTTGAAAAAGATATCGTTTAATTACAGAGTTTATAATTTCTTTTACTAGATTATAAATTCAGTTTCATCGTAGAGTTTAATATATTTTATAAGAGAAGGTTTTAAGAGTTTTAGGCAGTAAGTCTTTTCTATAAGAACTTAAATCACAGTTTCAGGAGCGAAGACCGATCCCCCATGGAAAAATCCATCCATCCCTTCTCGATAAGACGAGATACGAAATAGCCGAGGGTGAATCTTAAAATACAGCCCCTTCGAAGACTGCCGTCCTTCCTAGGCACCCCTCCACCCATCAGCAGCATCCCTTGCACCCCCGCAATCCGGCAAATCACCCTGTGCCTCGTTCTTTTGTTCCCGCCTCGAAATCCTGTTTCTTCGGGCAGAAATCTTATCGTACAAATTGTAAAAATGTTAAGGCTATAAAAAAATTAATTTCTATGATATAAAATTAAGTAAACTTATGTTGAAGAGTTTTAATAAATAATACTTGATTTCTACGAATTAAAAAACCTGTTTTTCAGTGACTTTGAGTAAATTCGAATATTTTAAGAGATTTTAAGAAAGTTCAAGTGTCTTCCGGGGATTTAAAAATGTTTCACAATATTTCAGAAGAATTTACTGATTTCCGTAAATTTCACTAAACCGACGAATCTTTATTAAATTTTTCTAAAATCTATTCGTCCAGCTTTTACGTAGAAATTATCGTGGCAGAATATACAAATCTTCCTACTCTTTTTAATCTGCCAAATAAAGTTTGCAAGATTTTCAAAATTCACTAAAAAAAGCTGGACGACTATTATAGGTTTCAAGAGTCTAAAGTGACTTTAGATATTTCAGATATTTTCTTATTATATTCAGGAGATTGCATTAAAAGTGTACATCTGACTTCACAAGTTCTCAACCCAACGAAAAATATTTTTATTTATATTCCTATTCCAGAGAATGGTTTCTTCTCTTTAAAATCGTATCAAATCATTAATAACCCCACCCTTAATGAATTAAGAATTTCTCCCTTATTTGTTTTTCGAGAAACAGCCCAAGAGAAAAACCTTCCAATCTCTGAATAATTCCGGTCTCTCCAATCTCTCCTCTTTTCTTTCTGCAGTCTCGCCTTTCTCCAATAATCCTTTTTACGCCTAACGACTGCAAATCGTCGACGGAGCGTTTCAACGTTTCGTTTTATCGCCGTTTGTAGGGCGATCCCAGGCGCTCGATCGACACCGGCGTCTTTTCAGTTTATTTTTCCAGGAAGACGGCCGATAAAAGGCACGATTCAAGGGGTTAGAGTACGAGGGGTGTTGAAGGTGTTGGGGGTGTTGGGGGGGTTAAGGATGGTGGGTATACACCCTATACAAGGTCCCTTGAAAAGGTGGCAATAAAGACACGAGCTCCGTCGCTTCTGATCGCCTTCCCAGGTTTCTTTAACGGGGTGGAAGAAGGAAAAGGAGTCTGGGGTCCTCGGGGGGTGGCGGTGGTTCCAAGGGACGAGCTTTCATTACAGGAAGGAAACAAAAGAGAAGCTGGCGAGGAAAAATCGCTCCTTTGTCTACGGCGCCATTTTATCATTCCTTGCCTCGTGCAGCCCCTTGGCATATTTCAAATGACAAAAACCAGCCCACCCCCGAGAGAGAATCTCTCCGCCACCTTCCCTGAATCTACCCCTCCCCCTCCTCTTTACCAAAACCCCCTTTTCCTTCTACTACTTCTTCACGCGACTAACCGCCTTACCCCCCCCCCTCCCCCATCATCTCCTTGGAGAACGACGCCTTAAACTTTAATTGCCTTTATTTCGAAAAGAGAAAAACTTCCCTAACGAATCGTCCGCTCGAGATTGTTCCGAGGGCAAATGGGAAAGATCCTTCTTCTCGTTTCTTCTTCACGGCGGTTTCTTCACGCTCCTACTTGTTGTTCAAAGTGGAACGTTATCAGGCACAAATAAGTGCACCGTTACTCTGTAAAGATAAAGGGAGCATTAAAAAAAATAAAGAAATAAAGAAAAACTGTATTTTTTCTTTTGCAAGAAGTGTTTGATTTTATTTTTAATATTTTAAAACAATAAAAAAAATCACACAAGGCTCCGGGGAGATTCGAACTCCCGATCTCCTGTTTACTAGACAGGCGCTTTAACCAACTAAGCCACGGCGCCTTTTTTAATGTCGTGAGTTTAGCACGGAAAACTATTTTGGTGGAAATGGTTTACTCATGTTATGAGAACTGTTCGGTGCTCGGAGTTAAAAATAAATTTATATAATAGTTATTAACGCTTTTTTTAAATTAGTTTGAAAATAATGATTAATAATTGTTTTTTTTATTTTGTAAAAAGTGATTAAATTAATGATAGAATAGTATAATTAAACATTATTAGTTTCATTTTTAAGACTTCTATTATTGTGAAAAAAATTTTTTCTATTTTTATCTTTTATCTATCGTAATCTTTTATTATCAAAATTGCTTTAGTTCACACTTTAGCCACAATTAATAACAATAAAGCGGATTCAGAGTGTCTCTTACTCAAACTCAATTTAGAATCTCTTCCACAACAGAGTACCAACTTTTGGTTTCGTCTCTAATTCCAAATTCGGTTAGTTGCACTGCTCGCTCATGCTATTTACGTGGAAAAAGGATTTCTCAAAGTGAGTCAGCAAAGTTCTAAGCCAATAGATTCTGGACCCAAGTTTTTGACGTCACAAACGTGACAAACGAAATATTTACCTAAACCTTTAAAATACCAACGACCCGTTTCTAATCCAAACGTACTCTAAAGTTAAATTAAATTAGGCATTACAATTACGTTTTGTTCAAAAGAAATTCTTTTATTTAATATTTATTACAGCTTAATTTTTAAGTTTTCAACTGATATATTTCAATTTTTTTCATGTTATGAATATTATCTAAATAAAAATGTTCTTTACAATAATAAATCACAGATTGAAAGTTTAGACCTTTTCTTTGTTCTTTTATCCAGCAGCTTACTTGGCCCTGTGAAGCCTTATGTCAACATTTTTTCACCCTCGATTGCAACAGAGCTTGGCAAAAGATCCCATCAAGCCAGCAAGCAGCCCTCTTTACTCACTTTCTTAAGGAGCCCAATTTCTGCTGTGTATATTTTAGGCATTAGGCGAGCCATCGGCCATTTTATTCGCCTTTCATCCCCCCAAGCGAGGGTGAGGCGGGTGGAGTCGCGAAGGGTAGTTGACGTCAGAAAAACCACCCCGAAGTATTCTCCCTGGTTTTCCTTCCCTTCGCTTCAATTGCAGCCCCCCTTCACCATGGACGGGGGCGCGCTTTCAAAAAGACCGTTCGAGCAAGATGGCTTTTTCTCTCCTCCTTCCCTTTTTCTTATTTTCCTTGCTTTCCTGCTCTCTTTCATTTTCTCCCCTTTCTTCATTTTCTTCGTTTTCTTACTTTTCATCTTCCCTGCAGCATTTTTCATTTTATGCTCTTTCTTCCTGCTTACCAAACTTGAAAGTCGTTTTCATTAGAGTGAAAAATATTTTCCCTTCGACTGGAAAATTTAAATGCAATTGCTGTGGTAATTATAGAAGTTGAACTGGTGCTGAAATGACAGAAAAAGAATTTTAATTAAATTAATTTGGATTTGAATATCTTTATTTTCAATTCATTCTAAATTTCATTTTAATCTTTT
>JAUESI010000003.1:12003589-12024738 GCA_032275145.1 Synergus laeviventris | reverse complement strand
TTTTAATATTATCAATGAATAAAAATTATATTAATTAATATAACATTTTTCTGTAACTGGTGGCTGTTATATTAATAAACCCTTGATATGTAAAAACTACCCCTTAAAAACTGTTTATATTTTTTCTAGCAGACAATTTTAATGATGATACATATATAAATGTACGTGCCTGAACCTAAATAAATATTGTTTAAACAGTTCTGCTATATTTATCATCATTAAAATTGCCTGCTAAACAAAATATGAACAGTTTTTGAGTGGTGGTTTTTACATATCAAGGGTTTATTAATATAAAAGCAAGTGCCGTCGTTAACAAAAAATCAGATATATTATTATTGATCGTCCAAACCAAATATTTTAAGAGACCAGTTACAGAAATGTTAATTAATGAATATAATTTTTATTCATTGATAATATTAAAAGGGTGGATGTCACCTAATTTAGGAATTAAATATTTCAAATACCACTGATGATTCTCTCTCTCTCTCTCTCTCTCTCTCTCTCTAAATAGAATTTAATATCAAAGCAAGATGTTTGCAGCAACAAACTCCAAAATCTTAAACTATATGTCATATGACGAAGCATTCTAGGGGTAGATTTGATATATTATGATACTCTAGAGGGTAAGTATTTTTACAACTGACGCTAATATTATAATACAGCATCAATTAGAACAAATTTGAGGAAAAACAATAAATAATAAAACAATGTTAACTCTTCAAACTCTAAAATAAGACTAAAAAGCATAGAAGGGGTGATTTCAACCCCTAAATGTGAACGATTGCCTAAAGAATATTTTTTTTCATAGTCTGGGATCCTTTTCTTGTCGAGGGGTTTCTCTAAAGATTTTCACGCTTAGAGAAGTTCATCTCTGAAGTTAGAATTAATCAGCTGTTTCTTTATTTGTTTAAAAAGTTGAGAATAGATGATATTCTTTACAAAATTTCGCAATTCAGAAATAAAATAAATGAAATTCCTGAAAAGAGGAATGCTTGTTGGACGTTGGAAAATACGATTGGTGTTTAGAGGGTGCCGCAGGTTTGTTTCCTGCCCGCAAGCGAGGATTTCGTAGGGTGGTAAGCAATGGTGGGGGAGGACATGATTATCTCAATCTGGATTTTAATAATTTTCGGAGGGATGTCCGTATACGTTGGAAGAATTCAAGCGCCCAGTTGCTTCAAAGCGAGGGGCGCAAATAATTATTTGCACCCTCCAATCGAGAGAGGACTGCTCGGATATTTGATCGATTGGTTTAAATTCTCAAATTCGCAATATTAACTCTCATAGACACCCTCCATATTCTCTCAAGAATTTCGATGCCTAATTGCGATTAAAAGTACTAATCAAAGCTAATCAATTATAATACAAGAAATATAATATTTAAAAACAGAATAAAAATAAAGAAAGGAATTGTGAAACGAAGTCAGAAAAATTATATTCTGTTTAAAAAACCTAGGTAGTAATATATGTAATATAATAAATATATGCAGTAAAAAAAGATGTAGGGTTAGTTCTATTTCAGGGTGGTGAAATAAAAAAAATTTTAATTGTGGGGTAGAATCCGTGAGAGGCGTAACGTGGGTCTTAGAAAGAAAAAAAATCAGATCGTGACCTGGGATTTTTGTCCCAGAGTGTTTTTTTAAATCGCGAATGCAGCCTCATCTAACGTCAATGTTTTGAATTTCTACAACCCTCCATTATCCGACGGAACTGTCTGGTTGCGCCATCTGCCAGGGGGTAACAAAACAACTCGTGAAGATAGAATTTTATCGATCGCTTTTTCAGGAAGAACGAAAATAATTATCATTTAACATGAAATAAAATTTTATTTTATAGATATTACTTCAAGATTTTATAGATATTAATATTTGTATTAAGTATTAAGTATTTGTATTAAGTCGAAAAAATTTAACTTATTGTCGATAAAATAACTTTTTATAGTGTCCATTTTTTTCATTCTCTATGCTTTTTATAATTTAAATCTGATTAATAAATTTAATTATTTAATGAGAAATATTTACTGTAGTGTTTCTAGCTTTAATGACAAAATCTATAATCGAGGGCGAGTCATCGCCCCTACAAAGGGTGGGGCTGGTTCCGCCTTGGGGCCACGCAAGGGGTCTTAATGTTAGGTTTTCCTTATCGAGGGTGTTACCCTTTTACTACCATTCCATCTGACAGTACAGTTCAGTAAAGAAATATTTTTAGAAAATATATATATATTTTTTTTTATTTAATAATTTTTAACAAGTGTAACTTAAAAGTAGGAATTACAAAAAAAGTTTTGAGAACTCTGTGCGAAATTCACAAAAGATAAGTATTAATATTCAAAATATTTTAAAAACTTGTAAATGCATAAATTTCGCTTAAATCCTTCTCACTAAATAAACAAATTTTATCAAAGTTTAATATATCTATGAGTTTCTATTTTATGAGTTAATTTATCATACAACCTGCTATTTATTAAGTTTAAACTTTTATTATAATGCTCTCTCTAACTTTCAATAAATTTCATTATTATTCATGGACTTAACACAATCGCTTTATTTCCGCAAAGTATTTTCATTTATAATACTAATAACTTTGATGAAAAAAAAACATTGTATGATAATTCCAGAAAGTGACAAACTAAAAGTTTTGATTCTCTCACAGACCGAAGCTGTCCTTTGAATTGAATACTGAAAATAAACTATCACTTAAAAGTAAACAAAGCCACAAATTTACTGTGGCAATCATGAAAAGCGTGAAAATAAATAAAACAAAATGCATCCAGTGTCGCAACACAAAATCTTGTATTCCTGAGGCAGAATATAATTATTGACTGAAGAGTAACTTATTTATTGCGATATCGAAATTATGTTGAGTGAAGTAAATATGTATAGATATGTATATTAAAGGTGTGTCAAGGAACATAATGTTCGGAAGTAAGTTGGGACGAGTCTAGGTAGATTCACAAGTACATCGATAACCTCGTCCTGCGTCCTCTTTGCAATTTGCTCCAGCCATAGATTGCACCTGCATGGTCTATTACCGTGCAAGTTCGTCTGCGCGGAGTAACCTGACCTCAAACCTTGTACCTCATCCTTCTCGTGATGGAGGCGTCCCTATTATAAGTTGCGAACAAACTTTACTTATAAGCTCGCGCGACTACTCTCCGCATGCGCCCACTGTGCCTCATCCCTCAACCCTTTCTCATCATACTTACATACGAACGAGCACATGAAGTTTCATATGGCATAGACTCCTATTCGCACAGAAATGTACAGGACTCATAGACCCATGGAGAACGCCACTGACACTTGATAGACGTACTGAAAATTAATAAAAGCTGTTGGAATGAAAGTTATGAAGTTGCGTGAGATTAGAACAAATTCTAAAATATTTGTCCTTTACTTTTTGGAAGAAAGGTATACAAGCAATAGACAATTTTAATAAAACCTAATTTAACTCAAGTGTTATTCAAGTCCTTCCCCTAAATTTATTAGGGAAAAGAATTTCATATATTTTGTTTAAGCTGTTTTATTGATTTATAAGGGCGCGGATAGATCAACCGAATAGTTCTAAGGATAAAGAGTATCTAGTTGTAGCTGCCCTGTAGAAGTTCTACAAGGCTTACATTGGTAAAAAATGAGAACATAAGTGGGAAAACGGAAATGGATTTCATTGGTTATAAAGTAGAGAGTGGAGACAAATTTCTTCTTTAGCAGTTTAGTAAAATATGTAGTGCCACAAAAGTCTGGAAACCAACTGCCACAAAACAAATGCGTGAAGCTTCAAATATGCATTGAAGTAAAATTGATTCAAGAACATCTTTCTTTCTAGTAAATTTAAATTAAATACAAAAGTCTCGAATTCTTATTACTAAATTGTTCAAACTTAAATAACATTCCTCATATCATACATCAATTATCATTTTTGTTTACCAAATTATTTCCAAATATTTCTAGATGAAAATTAATATTAATTTCGAAATTGTCAGTCTAATTTTCCAGCAACGCCTCGACATATTGAATAGCCGTTAGCATCACAGCGTCGTCGCCAATAAAATGAATCCCTGTGACTGACCAGTGGTCAGAACACTGCAATACCGGTTCAGATGTGGACAGAGGGGTGCCAATGCCTTCAGGCTCTGCGTGGTCTAATAGAAAGGCACACAGACCTTGCCTCTGTGTTTTCTTATGTACCTGTGCACACTTACACGTAAACTTGCTTGCTTGATTTTCATGTATTTGTACTTATGATGTATACATGCACTGCCTATACATTCTCGCAGCTCGCCTTTGTTGAGCAGGATCTTGTGCCGCCTAATGAGGCAGAGAATAATTGCTTATTAATGATCAACTGACCGCACGCGAGACATTGTTATATCCACAGTGGTCTAATGACTCCGCAAGAGAAGCCTAAAGGGTGCTTGTTAAGCTGGACATTGGGCTATTTTTTATCTTCGATTTCAGTTAGAAACTTCTAGTCAATTATATTTTTATAATTCGAAAGCACGAAACTGTTGATGAACATTATTTTAAGATACATTTTTTATTAAAGAAGCTATTGTAAGCTGCTTTTTTTAAATCCACGTGAGTCCTGAATAGCGATCTCAAGCCGAGACATGTGAATGGAAACCTTTTTCAAAAAAGTAGGACAGCAGCCATCCCAGAAAGAATCTTGCTTTGTCTGAGGCACAGGTGGGGCCCTGGAAGCGAGAAGGTTCCTCTACAAAGTCGATAAATATCGCTTGACTTAGATGGACATTTGAATTAAAAAATAAATTTTATACCAGTTTGAATTTCGAGGGTTTCGTGCTTGAGCATCTGCCGCCAATCGAAGCCCGGAAATATTTAAAAACTGGTTCAACTGAACAATTCAGAATACCCGCTCTTCTCCACGAAATGCTGTCTAGAATGGAACTGGTTACTAAAACGTTCAATCCGGTCTGACACGTTTTGCTAAGAATCAGGAAGAGACTACTCGATTCACTTCCGGTATAAAAAAATGTACCCTGACCCATCACCGTCATATATATGAAATGAGAATTGTTTTAGTGTCACAATCTCCAATATAAAGATAATTTTAATTACGTACAAAAAGTATTATATTGAATTAAAAATTGCAATGACCATTTGGTAAATGCGGGTTAATTATAATGTAACGCTTCCCACGGTTAAGGGAGAGTGGAGATTTGGGAGTGAAATTGGCGGAAGCGATGGGTGATAGGAAGCTTCGCCCCTTCTCTGGGTCAGTCGAGCCACGCACTGACCCCTGGAACAGGTTTGATTGGTAGGCTTTACGAGAGTTTTTTTTTCTCCTTCAAGTTATAGTGACCTCTCTACAATTGTCCATCTTCCTTGGCACGCTGTCTTGTTTTGAACTGGTTTTCTTTCCCACATGTATCGGGGCCGCCGGTCACTCGGGGGACTGCTGCTTTTTCGACAAAGGGCGAGAACATTAAAGGGGGTGGAAGGGGTACGAGTGACCAGCTCAAGAGCCACTGCTTTGGTCAGTTCGTGATTTCAATTCGATACTACTGGTTCGTCTCATACCAATTTTCGAAAAATCTTCTCCAATTATCAATTTTTTATCAGTCAAGTTACGACCAAAAAAAAATCAATAAAGATGAAGTGTATGTGTTCTTTCTAAGTGTCTAGAAAAAATATTACGTCTTTAGAATATAATTTATAATCTTATTGAGAATTTTCTCTTTATTTATTATTTGTTCTTCTAATTAGGTTTTGAAGGAACTTTGAGATTAATGAAGTTTTGTTTTCTTGATCAAAGTTTTGAGAAGTTGAATAATGTGATCGATGTTGAGGAGGTTGGAGAGAACGTCAAGTTTTCCAATTTCTCTTCCTCTCTATGGAAACTACTCGAGGGCGGAGTCCTGGATAAGCGGCCATGCTGCCACCCCCGTCTTAACAGTCTCACCCCGTGCTGGCGAAATAAGGGATGAAAAACAGCATGAGAGAAATGCCGCCCAGGCGGCTACTCCTCCGACGAATCTAAAACTGAGGTAACTTTTCCTTCAACTTTAACCACTTCTTTTAATATTTTCTGATCTTCTTTCTCTTCTACATCAAATGTAACAAAAATTGATAGAATGCAATTGATACTAGGTTAAAAAATATAAATATAAGACCATAAGGTGATTTTTGAAATGTTATTTAGAATAGTGAAGGATCTTCTTCGCAGGGAGGATGAAGTTTGGTGTTTTTCAAACTGGAAGTTGGGGGAAGGGTTTCTGTAAGTCGTGAATAGTCTCGAGTTTCATCTTCTCTAGGATTCTCCTCCTTTTCCTCATCACCATTCTCTCTAAGTCGACAGAGACGATATTTCTCTGTAGAAGCTTCTCCTGGAGTGAATGCTCCTTAATTTCCTTTGAGCCGTTTGCTTCAGAGTGCTATTCCCCCCCTGCTTCTTCCATCCGCCACACTCGTCGTCGGTACCCATGTCGTCCTCACCTCGGCGTCCCGACGCCAACCACCCCTTATCAACCAACCTACTTCACGTTCTCAACCTTATTCTGTAATTTCGTTTACAAATGAAAGGGCCGGGAGCTACGACTTTGTACACTGGTACCTACGCCAGCGAACTCTCGCCTGTCCATGAGACCTCAAGTGAAGGTGGTACCAACCTGAAGAACAGTGCGTTTCTGCTAGAGGAACAGTAACACCTAAAGATGGAATTAACAGACACAATTCGGCAATGCTTTTCATACATAAGGAATTAAGGATTCGTTTGAGGAAAGGTCCTTATATAAATTAGGGTGGTTTCAAAATTCGTATCTTCTCGCTACTTTCTTTTTTTTTTGTTATTAAGAACACATAGTTGAATGAATATTTTTCTCAGGATTGAATAAGACACTATAAATATGCAGCCTGTCAACTCCACCACACATCAAGTCCGTCACGCTTTATACGTATGCATTGTTAACAGCTTCAGAAGTGAATTTGAATAACAATGAAAGTCTTGTGTTGCTTTTTGATAGAAGTAATTCTTGGAAATGATTCTCATTCTAGCATAAAGAAAAATATCAATGAATATTTTTAACCTTATTTCAACTCTTGTGATTTTAGTAACTTCACTCAATTGTAATTAAGAATTTTAAGGAATTAATAAATTGAGTGAGGTTTAGATTACTTTAGTATTAGGTTTTGAATCTCGCGTGAAACCTCTACGACGCGAGATGCCCTACTCGTTCGGCCCGGAATTTTAATTCACCGGGAATGTTGGCCCACCGCCAAACGGCAGAGATTTCTTAATACCCGCCGCAAATGCTGGGCATTCGTGCGCCATCGTTGAAAGTGGGGGTTGGAGTCGAGTCGAGAGTCATTCAGAGGGAGGATGAGAGTGCCAGAGATCCATTCGGAGGGATGAGTCCAAACCACTTTCCTCACCCCATTCAATTTTTCCTTCCCTTTTTCCATTGAAACCACCCGTTTATCGCAGTGAGAAATAACCTTCGACCCTCTCAATCGCACCAATTCCTCGGCCAATCTATTTTTATCGACGTCATAAACCATTAGAGAATCCCAAATTTATAGCCCTCTCAAAAACCTAATCATTTTTTGCCAGCACAGAAGAACAATTACAAAGTCATTTTTATTGACTTTGTTTATTTTTTATTGTCTTATATACATTTTTCGAAATTAGAACCCTTTCGCTGTAATGAAAATGCAAACTAAGTATAAAAAGCAACAATAGGTCGGAATTGATAAGGATGAAATTCGTTGGTGGATTGTTATCAGAGGTCAGTGAGTTTTCCAAAGGGTAAGGACAAGGATTCACAACCACAAAGGTAACCACAGGTTTAGCTTTGTTGCGTCGGCTGCAGTCGACCCTTGTGTACAGCTCGACTATCGAAGCAGTTCGGGGTATTATCTCGGCGGAAAATACGACGGTACTATGAAATTCAGCCTCCGCACCACCGGCACCAGGATACTTATGACACCCCACGCCCTGAAAGCCACATCTCGCCTTTTCACCCCTTTCTACTCGTTCCCACCCCCCCTATATTCCCGTTGCTTAAAACAGCTCCGACACCGTCGACGACGTCGACCCACCCCTTGCCCCTTTCCTTTCCTTTCCTTTCCTTTCCATCACTGAGGTAGTAGTCGCTAGCTTTTGTCTCCGCATTGATTTCTGGGACCAACTTTGCTTCGTTGCCGGCGTCGTTAAATTATAATCGCGAAACACCCACCTGAAGTTGCAGACAAAGGATCCTCTCTCTTACTCTCCTTACTCTTTGTGATTGAGCTGTAAGGTGGAGAAGAAGGATGATGGAACTTGGAACCTTGCTTGGTCTACTACAAAAAATTAATTAATACTGGCTCCAAAGCTTGGGGATATTTTTTAGACCATTCTTCAGAAACTTAGGTAGTCTTTCATAAACATAGTAAAAACTAGTCGTTCTTTTGAATTGTTCTTTTGAAGAATAAAATAAGAATATTAATGACCTTCATTTAAATTCAGGCACCCTCTAGTCTCAGTAGACTTTACCACCCCTAATTCACACAAGCAGACGTGACTTTCGATCTCGAATGCCGCTAACCAGAACGACGGTCCAACGTCTGCGTTTCCATAATAATAATAATAATAATAATTGTCGTCCCTTTGAGTCTCACCATTCCGTTTTCCCTCCACCGTCTTCTTTCCAGCTTCCACCCCTAAAATCTCAGCTCCTGCATCATCCCTTATTTCTAAGGTCCCAAGACCACCTACGACCATTCTAAGGGAAGGAACCGAGTGGGTTGAGTGAGACTGGGTGGTGCGAGAACCCCTCTTCGTGTTTGAGTTTGAAATTACGAAGCGAGAGAATTTATATGCCGGTGCCGCCTGTTCTTGCGCGGGTAGCGCAAGTAGAAGTTTCATTTATTTAAGGCATCTTGCGTTGGGAATCTGGGTGGGTTGGGGTGTAAGGCAGAGGGTGAGGGATGTCCTGGTTCTGTGTTCAAGAAGCGAGTACCAAGAACCACCCCTGTTCTGGGGTCCTCTAAACCGAAAGCCTGGAAATACCGGCGACTTAAGTACCCTTGTGCCTGTAGCAGGCACATCAGAATTTGCTGACGTTCTCCCGGTTCCAGAAAAGAACGTTCTTGCTCGCGAAGGGTTATCCTGACTCCAGGATATGCTGAGTCAGGAGCAGTGTGAAGAGGCGAGGGAGAAATTTTGCTGGAAGGAGCTTTGTTAGGAAGAGAAAGAGCTTCTTCAGTTTCGTTGCTGATTCGCCATCACAAATTCAAAAGAGGGGAGAACCTAAGCATTTCCACACGAGAAATCAATCTTTCCTAAACTCTCTTGCAATTTAGGGATGAACATTTCATGTTGAGAATTTTTACTATCACGATGCGAAAAAGTTATACTTTACTCACTTGAAAATTACCCGCAACGAATTTTTCTTTCTATTCCTCTTCCTCTTTAAAAAAAGATTTCCCCTGCTCTCGTCTTGTCGAACAAAACCCCCTTTTCAGAAATTTTCTAAGTATTTTAGAAAAAATGGATAGAAAATATTTCCAGAGACGATTATTTTGTTCTCTTTTCCCAATGTTTACAGCAGCATCAATCAACCTTCCTGTGACATCCTTCTGATTAAAATTTCCACTTAAAACGAATAAGGTAAAAATGTCTTCTTTTGCTATAAGCAACTGCGATTCAAAACAAGAATTAATTGATATGAGTGGAAACAATGAACACAAGTGTGTACCGAAATCAATTAAACTTCCTCTGAAGCCCTCATCTTATACGGATTGATAGCTCAACCCTTAGACCTAAATGTCAGGAAATGGCATGTTCCATTCGAGGGGTTTCCGTAGCCTCACAGCTTCATAGCCTCGGTTCTACGGCGAGTCTCATAGAGAATATAGAGAAAAGGAAAAGGCACCAGAGAATTTATGGGTGTTCGCATCGTTCGAGAGGATACTCTGCGTGTCGCTGGAACTTGTAACCGACGCTACAATAAGACGGCTCAATGAAAAGCGCCCTTTAGTAGCGGTAGTGAATGCTTATACTTATATATACCCACACAGATATATACATGTGTATATATAAACACGCATACACATCTCAATCCGTTTCGCTATTTGCGAGAGACATCTCGCTCAGGGGTGCGCTCGGGCTCAGCCAATGAAAGCTCGAGAGGCGAGCTTTTACGGCGTTCTTACGGCTAGGGTGGTTCCCCATCCCCGAACCACGGCTGGGGGTTGCAGAGCTGCGGGGGAGGTCGCTGCCGCCTCCGCAGCGTTCTTATTGTTTCAACCCCTGGCGACCCTCTCTCTCTTCTTCATCCCTCTCCTTTCCTCGCCTTTCCTTTCCAACCTTCTCTTCTTCCTTCACCATTCCACCTCTTCAACCCTCATCCCCCCAACCACCGCCTCTTTCCTTTACTATTTACCGGGGAAGCGGAGGGACGGGACTTCGTGCTACGCTCTACTCTGTGCTTAGAATTTTAATGGACCGGCTTAGAAATTGTTGGCGGAATTAGATTTTAGAACGAGATTAGGCGAGCCGCGGTGCTGCGCGTCTCCTCGAAATTACTTCGCTGCGAATTTATGCCATTGTGGAAAAGGCACTCTGAGGCACGCTGCGGGCCCTATTTTCATGTAAACGTGTAAACGAATCGATGTAACATCTTTGACGAAGGAAATGCGGAGGACGAAATTTTATCAGCTTCAGGGAAATTTCAAGAGCCCTTTACTTTGATGCACATCACTTGAGTTAATGGGCGTGGAAATTTGATCAAAGTCACAATTCTCTGCAAAATTGGTACACAGTGGGCAAAGTAACTAACAGTTAGGTTGGCACGACGCTTCCTTGTTACGAAACAATATTTTTAGAAAGTCTCATGAAAGATTTTGGTAAAATTAGAAAACGGGATGATTATAATTATAGTAAAATAATTACTATACCTATTCATCATTTTTTCAGATGCCGTATAACCTGCAGAGCTGATTCTAACAACTGGACAGATGAATATTATATTACATAGAGATGTAAGTATAGTTAATATTTATTATCAGGTTTAGCAGGTTTATTAGCAGGTTTACCAACCAAAAATAATTGTTTCTCGCACAATTGAATACGACATTTAATCGCTCCCCCATAATACCCCCGATTTAAAAATCCTCCCCTTTTTTAGGAGTCCGTTCACCTCCAACCATCAAAGCGGAAATCTCTCATAGACTGAGACCGTACCTCGAAAAGCTTTTAAATCAATTTACCCTATTCTCTTCTCTAATTTCCTATTTTCCTGTTTCTTTCTTATTTTCCAATTTTCTTTACGAACCTAGGAGCAAATTCAGGTTCCAGGTTGCTTCACGTGCAAAATTACCGGGCAGAGGGTGGGGGTGGGAATGAAATTTCGTCTTGTGAAGCAGGAGAAAGCAAAGTGTGTGCAGTGCACCCTCTCCGTTATACTCGGTCTGGGAAATTGAGTTTCGCTTATATGCGAGAGCGAGAGAGTCATTGGGAGAGATATCAGGTGGGTACTGCAGACTGGTACCGGGTACTGGGTACTACATAATATATGTATAGATTCATGTAAGAGAGATAAAGAGAGTGACCGAGGTCTTCAGGAGAAACGAAGGGACCACAGATACGCCATGAGTTTGTGAGAAAGGAAAAGACCTTTGGAAGGGTAAATGAGTTCGTGTAATACTGTTATTGCCAATAATAGCAGGGCAATATCCGTATACGTGTCGCGGGGTGATCGAGAAATTGATTTACCTTAAAAGAGTAGAGTTGACCAGAAGAGAAAGCGCCACAGCTGCTCTTCTCCATCGCCAGATGCCTGATTTATTACTCCAGACAACAACCTTCCTTCTTTTAATTTTGTATCTCTCGTATCTACACATCTTTCATCGCATTTCTATTTATGGTGGTTTAAATGGTGCGACAAGAAACCTTGAATTAGAGCCTCGTACGCTCGGTAATTTGAAAGCGTCTAATTCGCGAGTCGAAGTAAATCGAATGAAGTCTCGAATTAAATACGACCCTCTCTGTATTCCAAGCACATGACGCTGCAAGAAGAAGAAGGGTGGATGGGGGTGGGTTGAAGTAGGTGACTGCCGGCGAGACGAGGCGAGGCGAAGCAAGGTTCCTTGTATTTAATTACCAACTCTAAGTCTCCAGCCTGGAGTGAGGTAGTCTCCACCCTGCCTGAACTCTCATCTTCTTCACCAACAGCGATCGCACAAAAGTAATCCTTCTCAAATCCTCACCATTTTCACCCAGCATTTATTTTCATGCACACTATCAAAAATCGAAGATTCACTCATTTGCATAAGATGCTGGAAGTTTGAAATTTTCATATGAGATGAATATTCATATTATTCTGTTCTGTAATTTACATACTTGCTGTAAGATCATTTTAATGAAATATTGTAGTACGAGCTGTTCTATGAGAAAAATATCGAGGTAAAATATCCAGTTTATATATTTTTCACGAGCAAAAAAACTTCTTACAGGTATTTTTCCTAGTTTAGATTATATTGCCAGGTCTACATTATTCTCTCTTCTGATCAAGCCCTGAAAGCCCAGACGATGGAGATTCTCATCTTCGTGATAAAATATGCAAAAACATGCCTTTGATTTCTCCTCCGTCCTCACTAAAACAGATTTTACGACCTCCAACGCCACAACAACTGCGATTCGAAACTGCCTTTCCAAGACACTTATTCCCTTGCAATTCGAAGCTCGCTAAATGGGTTAAACGTAATGACTCTGGTAGCTCTCTTCCGTCGGTTCCCCATCTCCGCTTACCAGGCATAATAACCAGAAGTAGTCGTTGGTAGTCCGCGCGATTTCGCGAAAATTAGCCACTCGCCGACTAACATCAAAGAGGGCGAACATGAAGGTGGAATGGGTTGGGTACATAGGCCTAGGCGACGAAGAAGGCTTCCACCCTTTCATCCCTTAAATCCCACCCGAGCTGTATTTGCTTGCTTCTCCGGTAACCCTCGCCTTCTCTTCATCTCTATCTATCTCATCCCTCGCCGTCTCCGACGCAACCGTTCCTACATCGCCGGCTTTCCAACCCCCAACCCTAACTTCTACCCTCTTTCCTTTACTACCCCTTCCGCTTCCTCCCCCAATCCTCTTTCCCGCGACGTTGTGTGTGTTCGCGCAAATATCGCCTTTCATATTCCTTCGAAGGAGCAGAAAATCGTTACGATGCCTTTTGCGCACGCGCCAGTGAAATATCGGGGACTGCGGGGGTAGTTGACGGGTGAGGGGTAGTCCTGCGCGGGGTAAAGGGGGGTGAACGGTCGACGGCTGGGAGGGTGGGGATGTAAGTAAGTAAAGTCTCTCAACCTTCTCCACCTCCAGAGTCCCACCCTCAACTCGACTCTAGTCGACTTTACCCTCGTTCCCTGGGTATAACCCCTTCCCCTCAATTCCCCGCAAACTCCGAACATTCAACCACGTAGTCGAGGAAAAAGGGGCGCCCCGCAAGGCTACGTCCACCCACCTTTGCACTCAGAGACACCCCCTTGTGCCCCGCACGCGTGACTCCCCTCCTTCGTTTCTTCTTTGGCTCCACAACCCCACGACCCCTGCAAACTACTACCACTAGAGGCGAACAAAGATGGCGGAAAACTAAACAAGTACAGAAGCAAGAACGAATTTTATCGAGCTAGTTTCTCCGCCGAGGAGATTTTTGCTGATTAGAATTGATGCAGGTTCGGGGAGTGTTTATGAAGCTGGAACATTCAGAATTTTAGAAGCTATTGAAAATTTTATGGCTTTTATTATTTATGATTTATGGAGAAGGGGAAGTTTATGATTTATAGAAGCGAATAATAATTAGACATCTATTCAGAACATTATTATATACCTCATCATGATATATTCATATCTAATTAGTGCTTTCATTTCAGATCATAACATGGAGCGTTTTTCTGTCCACATCTGAAAAATCCAGTATTAATTTCTCTGAAGTAAGTATTTTAACTACTCTAGTCCAATTCTAAATTAAAGAAATCATTAAATAAAATAATAGACTTTATAACTTGAAAGTATTGTTCTCTGAGCCTATTCCGTCCGCCTGACCACTCTCGGTTTTTTCTACTAGCTCCTTTTTCGCAAAATAGCTATGGCATGCATAAAAAATATTTGTTTAAAGTATTTTAGAATTTCTAATCATGAAAGTACTGTCAGAATATCATCTTTATAGAATTTGTTTTACTTTAGTTTAGATTTGCCTCGGAGTTTCCTGTTCGATTCAAATGCAGACAGTTTGACTTTAGCTGCCAGCTTAGATTCAATTCTATAGTTTCAGTGAATCTCTTCATTCCCATCGACCAATTAGATTACACTTTCTATTCAGTTTTCAAACGATTATATGGAACAATAGGAAAACCTCAAAGACACATAACGGTTTCAAAAATAGATTTACATATATCAAATAACTTTCATCCATGCAAATCAAGATTTGCCCAAGATTTTTCTTGCATCTAAGAAGACGTATTTTCTCACTACTGATTTTCAGTGATTTTCTTTTTAAGATTTTTAACATTGGGCTGAAGTTTTAGACATCTACTCAGACAAATTTCTTTTTAGCAATGATTTCTCCTCAACAATGAAAAATATTCCCCATGTTTCTGTTGCAATAACAAACTATTGTAAATAAAAGCATTTTTTTTAGTGAGAATCTTTGAAGAGAGTTTCGTCAGTGGAATTTGACTGAGAATCAGTGCAATTTCATTAATTTTTCACTGATTCAAGTTTAGAGAGTAGGGATGAAAAATCGCCTTCATATATTTTCCAAGTTTCCTCAAATCTCTTCGCTCCCCCGACCTTCCGATCGTCTATATTCGTAATGCTCAGAACTTTCCTGAATAAATGATATCTAATCTTTGCTGGCATTAGAACGCCGTACAGAGTAAAGAGAGGGAAGACCGAGTCAGCAAAAGAGAGAAACGAGAGGGAAGAGAGAAGAGGGTGGCGCTGAGAAAGCGTCAGCAGCAACAAGAAAGGGAGCAAGAGAGAGAAAGGGAAGCTTAAAAGAGATGCAGTGAGAGACAGAGTGAATGAGAAAGAGGCAGATGGAGTGAGAAAGAGGAAGCAGGGTAAAGCGCGAGAGGCTGGTGGCCTGGAAACGTGGTTAGGGGGTGCAGGAAATTTCTAGAAACTTCAGGTTTAGCAATTAACGTCAGAAATTAACGACGCCCGGCTGCCTCGAGCGCAAAGCGCTGGAGAAATTAGTCTCGGAAATTCTCGTAAAATTTCTCGCTCGCTCAAACCACCCATCCCCATCTACCTTCTCCGCGGGGTCGAACTCCCTCCCCCCAAAACCCCCATTGCAGCGAGTTAACATGGCCCGGCGAACGGTAACTTTCCGGAAATTTTCATTAAGCCTGACAGTAATGACGTCATCAGTCAGTCCAACCAACCTCATTTCGACTTGTTCGTTTAAATGAGCGTTCACCCCGCGAGCAAGACGCAACTCAAAAAAAATGAAAATTTTCAGAATTATTTTAAGCCGGATCCTCAATATCAACTTTTATATGCATATATTTTTGATATTTCATGCTCGATTACATTTTTCTTAGTTTTCAAATATTGCTGGTTGGAAAGCTGATAGAGAGGTTATTGGAGGATTCCAATAAGACCCTCTTATTTCCCTTTCGAAAAGGAATTACTGATGGACTCCAATAATCCCGCCTCTTCCTGCTGGCGAGGAATTATTAGACGACTTAGTTATTTCCTCTTCTTCTTCTTCTTGCTAGATTCTACGAATGGACCATATAGATATAGTTAGTAAAATAGTCGATTATATCAGCAGAAACAAATATTATTTGTAAATTGCAAATAAAAACACTCAACATTATTCCTATCTTGTAAATTACGACCTTTTTTTCTGATTTCACTATAGGTATAATTAAATGAGTTACATGCTGCAGTCGTATAATTAAAAGTCGATACACTTTCATGTTGCATCATTAAAGAGAAAGCAGACTCAGAACAATGTAGTCGTACTCAATAAAATTACAAGACTCCGCTCGAGAGCTTCTCCGTGCCTTCAGATCCTCTTCAAATTCTCTCCTATTCTCTTGTAAGGATCTATTGCGAAGGTATAAGGATCTCGAGGTCCTTTTTGACTCCCGCGCGTCGAATTTATCAACGAGTCGTACGACATATCCGTTTTCCCAAGTAATCTTGCGTAGCTTCGGGCGATTCTCAAACAATTCTATACCTCTGGAGCGTCGGTAGTAGAAAGGGTATGTGGAGTTGGAAAGGGGGGTAGGAATAAGAGAATGAGGAGGAGGTGGTGGTAGGCGAAATAGACAATACACCTTCGCGGTGGGTGGCTTATCTAAGAGTCCATGGCGTAGCCCCGGGGGTGCAGTAATAACCAAGAGGGCGGGCGATACCAGGCTAAGAAATGATAACGGCACTCGCAAGCCAGCAACCATTTTCGAGTTATATTGCCTCGAAAGCTTCCGAGATGCCACCGCTAAACCGGCGATCGCGCTATCGGTACACTCTATGTACCTGGCACGCCTTGCGATCCCAAACTTATATACTACCACCAAATACACCGTTCGGTTACGATTCCCTGGGGTAAGATGCATCGATTCTAATGTCCTAATGTTCGATTCCACCGCATCGTGAATTTTACTCTAGTCTGTGATTCAAACTGTTTTGGGTAGTTCTTCTTTGGTAGATTTTCGATCCGGTGAACCGGAGGGCGGGAACCCTTCGAGGAAATTCTGCCATCAGATTGTGGATACTACTTTATAGAAGTTTTTAAGCAAAGTTGATAGAGAGGGAAATCAAAGAACGAAAAGGATTTATGTGGGGAAAAGAAGAAATGTAGCATACGTGCCGAGAAACCGCAATTCTCTTTGACCCCAAGTGGAAATGTGGTTCAGAACAGAATGTTTTGCATTTTAGCCCGCGAGTTAATTTATGTGAGAGTCGCGCCACCCTCGTTTCACGCCCTCTTACCCGGTTGGTGGAGCGTTTTATTTTCACTTAACCCGCGGAAGATTCTAAAAGTTAAATACTATGTTCTCATTTATATATTTAAACCGTTGCCACTTGAACAAGAAAGGCGGAAATATATATTTTAGAAGTATTATACTCTTGGAATTTTATTTTGTCATACTGAAGCTTTCATATCTGAAAAGAAACATTGCGTATAAATATTATCTAGGATAAAATAGATGACCTTCTGAACCTCTACATTGTGACATTATATTAGTGATACACCATGAGGCAAGAACCGCTTATCATCTGTTAAAATATCTTAAAATTTATAAAAATTCTTGACTTTTTCGAATTGCCAAATTGTAAAAAACTAGGTTATTTTCAGTTTGTAAATTTTCATTTTTTGTAACAAGAGGAAAATAATATTCGAATTAACAGACATAACCATTAAGATTTAAATATTGAAATTCCACTCATTCATTTTTTATCAGAGTCAAGAGCACATTAAAATTATCTTATTCTTGCATCATTGAGTCATTGAGTGTATTACATCGGGTATATATAAGACTGGCTGAGTTGAAATAAAAGAAGTTTATCCTGCACCATGGCATCGACTATATATACATTTATCGCATCATTCTTTATAATTTGCTATGTATTGAACATTGTAGTAGCTGCATCGTTTACAACTCTACCATCTTGTTCTGTTATTTATGATGGAGTTCCCTGTGAATGATGTCTTTTTATTTGGTGAGTTATGTAAATTAAATATGCAACAGTTATACACGAATTTTTTAAAGAAAATATTTTTACATCACTACCTCTTGATGAAAATAAACTTTATATATTTTTATTACAGAATTCCAAGTTTCCACAATGGATAACACTTGTTTTTTAATCTCGAGAGACAAATCAATGGAGGCGAAAAAAGTTTTGAATAATAAAATATTAATGTTGTTCAATCAATAAACTACATGAAACTTTGCAAACTCTATTTTTGTATTTTTTACTTACAAGTTCAGATAACATTTTTTTTAATAATACCCATCTGTGTGATTCTTAAAAAGAGCGTAAATTGTGTTGTGAAATAATGTGTCCAGATATTATTTCCACAGCTTCAGAATTTATCAGATTCGATTGCGTAACTCCGCCGTCGAAAGATAAAGGCCACTCGATAGAAATATGAATAATTATCTAAATATGATAAAAACACATAACGGATATACTATACTTATTTTTTTATTTTGTCTAATAATAAAAAAAACTGGACCTTAAATCACGGAATTAATCAACTCAAAGTAACATATTCAAAGTGAAAAAAAGTGTGATACATTCCTCGTTTTTTAAAGCGGGTTAATCTGTCTCCGAGCCATTTAATTCGGTCGGTTTTCTGTCAACCGGAGGCTTTCAAGGACGGTGGGCAGTTAAAAAGAGTCTCGTGAAGGAATTACGAGAGGGAAATATATAGTGAGAAGGAGGTGGCACGCGAAGGTCAGTAACGAGGGGCTGGTGAACAGTTTACTGGAGGTCTCCCGCGGAAAATTAAAATGAGATTCACTGCCGGCAGGTCGAAAGGGTATATTTAGCACAAAAAGCCTCTAATTTCCAACAAGGGTGTAAAAAGGGGGTTGGAACCGGCTGGAGAGTCGTGGACGGGACCGCTTGTTGGGTCTATAAAACACCGCTTAACTTTTTCAGCCCTCACGGGGTGGTTTTAACCCCGTTAAGCTGTTTTCTGCCTTTTCCACCCTTTCCCTTTTTTCGGTTAAGGCCAAATTGAGTGAACTCGCCGCTATCAGCGGACTCGATGGATTTCTGGATTTACCTGACACATTTCATATCAAATTATATACCCCCACGCATAGAAACAAAAGCTGGCTAAGAATTCTCTTATTTTAGATGGGGTTTTAAATCCTCTAAAGAACCCCCTTTTCAATTTGAGTTTGTTGAATGAAGTTAATAGTCGAACGAATTAGAGCAAAGTTTGTGCCATCCTGCTTCCGTGGCTCTAATCCCGTGCACTAAAAGTTAACGGAGGTTGGCGCAGGCCTTACGGGCTGTGTCCTCTCGACATTAGATTTCTGAGTTTCTCGGTGGGTTGAGAGTTAGGGTAACACCAGATCTGCGTTTCAACTGGAAACTACATTAGGGACACGTTCGAACGTTCGTTGGTTCGTTGCTCGACCAGTTCACCCTTCTAGGGAACTCTTCTTCCTTTGTAACCTTTCCTCGTAACCTGAAACTGTCTGAACAAAGTCCTATATCGTCGTGCAAATTCAGATGCAACCATAAACTCCCAAACAGCCTTTAATGGTCCGCCTGACTAACTTCTAAATCTCCTTTGACACCTAATTATCATGCTCACAGAAGTCCAAACATCTTTTTCATCCTATATAAACATCAATAAAAGTGTAGTGGTTAGAACTTATTTTCGTAGAGAATATCTAAAATTGAAAGGAATTAATATTCTACACAGTTGTGAGCTCAGCAGCTAATTATGGAAGTAAGAAGACAAAGGAGTCTTTGACTCGCAAATTTCCTATAATGCCCGCGATATTAATTTACCGCCTTATCTAAGGTGGCACTCTTCCCATTGTAGCCGAATAACCGTAGAAGGTATGGGAGAGGGTAAGAAGCACCCTCTCCCCAAATATTAATCAACCCTCACCTTTACCAGAAACTGGCACCCCAACTTCCAGTTTCGCAGCGCAGTTATGTTTTTCGTCTTTAACGATTACCACCCCATCCTTCCAACCATAATTTTGACCCCATCCCACTTTTCCTAGTTCTCTGAGTTTCCAACATTCTGCAATATAGATTTAGAACACTGGAAAATTTCTGAAATTTATAGTCAAGGATAATTAGAAATTCATACACGATTCTATAATTAATAATTTAATTAATAACAACGAAATTATTAATTAAGCTTTCGTTCCAATCTCTCTTCTCTCGACGTAGCATCCATCTTATTTTTAATGTACCCTAAGACTCCCCCTCTTCTTCAAGACCACACAATATGAAGAACCCTCGTCATTCTAGAATCCCGGGAGGTCACCCCCTGAGTGAATTTTCCACGCACGAAGGATCGACGGGGTTCGAAGACAGCGGTGTCTTGAATAATGACACGAAGGTGCGGTCTTGCTTTAAGGCGCCATCTTGCCCCCGGCCCTCTACTTATAATTATTGATGTGGCCCGAACTTTATATAAACTCGAAACTCATCTCCCTCGTAGCGTCGGTTCGCCAGCTTGCTGTTCGTACCTCCCTGCCGCCACCACCCTTGAGCCATCTCGGCGGCAGGCATCCTGAACCAGCATCAGCACCAGCATCCCAGCTACCCCCAGCCTCCGCGAGACCCCCTTGGCTCTCCAACCACGCGGCAGGAGGAAATTGTTGGAGTTTTCAAAGTCTGACGTGCAGGATATTATGAACCGGAGGGGCGGGAAGGAGATGGTAAGGGATGAGGTGACAGGAAGGGGTTGGTACCCGGGCAAAGCGGCAGTATCCCCTCGCGAAAACTACTCGTCTCACCACTCTTCTACCTGCCTCCCAACTTCCACCCACTTGCACCCCACATTCACCCAACATTCGTCTAGCTTAAGCACTTCCAGACTACTTCTCCAGCGACCAGCGAGAAATACTTTGATGGACAATTACGGGAGGGAAGACCCCTCGTGGTATTCACAGAACGCAAGGAATTACTGTGGGAGTATCAATTATTAAAAAGTCTGACCACCCTCGAACTTTCTGTTTGTGGAATGAGCTGTGTTTTCCCTGTTATCAGTACAAATTAACGTCATTAAAAGTAACGTGTTACCCCCAAATACTCTGTCTAGAATTATCTTTATTTTCAGCTTCCTCGGGAATATGTAATTAAGGTTTAGTTATTTCTATCTTTTAACAAATTTTACTTCATTTTAAAGGTTTATTCTTCTATTTTACACAGTAATTTTTTTATTAGTACTATTTCATTTATATTGTTCTTAAGGGTGTTGGAACGTCACCTGAAAATTAAAGAACCAAACGGTGTACACGATTGTGCCTAGATTAATTGTCGGAATCAAATATTTTTTTTTTAGTTTGGTCGTTTTTTAATGTAAAGTTGAAGTAACTATCGAAGAAGTGATGTTTCGTTAGGAATTACCAAAATAAGGCTGTTTTGTGTAGTAGAACTTTATACACTGATGTACTCCAACTTAATGTAGTACATCTAATTTGAAATGAAATTTG
>JAUESI010000003.1:11977797-12003489 GCA_032275145.1 Synergus laeviventris | reverse complement strand
AATATGAAGCAATAACATAAAAATAATAATAGTAATAGGTGGTCGCAGATGTGTATATAAGTTTTAGCGACTTAACAAAGGCAACTTGTTACCGTAACCGTTACTTTTTCAAAATAGTAACACAACAGATACTTTATTTCTTGGAAGATTTTAAAAATTAAAGGTATTAAAATATCAATATCTATCTGTAAAAACTAAGTACTACAAAAATTTTCCAAATATATAGCTGAGATTAGAGTTTCTTCGTGTCTGGCCAAAGTTGGCATATTCTACTTCAATTCATTATCCCCTCGTTCTGAACTAAAATGCAGTTTTGAAACTCTCTTCGTCAATTCATTTATCAATTTCGTTATCGAAAGTGTTTGATATATACTAATTTTAATAAAAAGCTCATTAGAGACAATCAAACCTGAATATCTAGAGAACAGTTAACCCACTAATGTTTGCATGTACTAGCAGTAGTAATTGGAGAACAGCCAGTTATGGGGAAACGTTTACGTATTCGCCTACATAATTAGTGGTTTATTTATGAGACGATTAGTTCAAAATTTTCAACAAAATCAAATCTGACCTATTACAGCATCTGATATAAATCTGAAATATTTTTCTACCAATCTTTTTCAAAATTTTGTATAAGACAAAGCATTTGTATCGTAAAAAATGTATTGGTTTATTAATATATTCACGAAACGTTTGTATAAAACCCTTTAAATTTACATGTCCTTTACTAACCCTAACTTCTTCATTAAGGTAGCAGGAAACCTTTAGCTACATGTATTGAGGCAGCCTTAATTTTAATCAAACATTTTAGTAGAGCTCTCTGTAAAGGGCTTTTGACAAACATGCCACATTGCCTTGGACCATAAGGGTTTAATCCTACACTGAGTTCACCTTGAATCGGAACATTTCCCTCTGCATCTTCTGTTAATTTCTATTTAATTTCTATCTAATAATTACATTGCAAGTTGATTAAATCATAAATTCCCGCATCCTCCGTCTTTTCAATAAATATTTTCAAGCCATCCCTGCCAATTGATCTATGAGGCTAAAAATATGTCCAAAACCTCTCATTTATCCTTACTTCATACAATAATTCCAAATCTTTCATTTTACAGGAAATTCCGGACCTGAGGTTTGTCCCCAAGGGAAAAATTCGTGATATCAAACCTATGATCATGGAGAACTTGAAATCCTTGGCAGGGCATGGACCATGAAGCATAACTGGTCGTAATAAACGCAGCTGGGAATATAGTTGCTGCACGTTGAAGAGTATATATTGTAGGGACTGAGATGAGAGAGTAAGTGAGAGAGAAGGAGAAATATAGTAAGAGCAAGAGAGGGATGTTGCAAGTAGTAGGTGGATAGTACTATCTATAGAGCGTGCAGAAGTATAAGCTTTCCTCTCGCAAATGAGGTAATATATATACAAAAGCTAATACGACCAAAAGTTGGCAACTTGGATGAGTCCCTCCTCCCTTCCTGCCCCCTTAACAGTCCACACTCCATACTACTTCTCCTTCTCTCGTAGGAGTACCATCTCTAAATATTTAAAAAGACCTCGACGCTTCAACTCAAAGGACAACGTACTACCCCATAGTAAGACCCTCAGGACTACCGGAAATTGCTTCAAGACGATAGTTGAAAAACGAAACACTCGACATCCATCTCTTAAGTTTAAAATAATTTGCCTAAATAGAGGAAAGCTTTGTCTTGACAAAAACAGAAATGGTTTACGGTCTCGCAAATGGGAGACTGGATAAATTAGTAGGCTGAGTCGTAGCAATCGGAGAAATTCAGTTGTGTAGCGAAACGACTGAGACTGGCTATAAAACAGGTGGCAGTGATTGTATTTTATCGGAAACGTTAACAGCACAATAAATCAGGCTTAAAATCATTCTGGTTTAAGAGAGTGGCGGCTATCGTCCGGCAATTTTGACCTGCATTTTCCATGGGCAATTATTTTGACTTTTTTATTGAGCTTTCTTTTTATGGTAGTTAAATAAATTCAGTTATTAATTGAATTCAGTTGTTTAAATTGTGGACTAAATAGACAAATTGGAGACTAAAGTTTGAGGTAGTTTCAGGCGGCGAATGTGATTTTTCAATCAAGAAAGTGAAATTAAACTCAAGTTCGCTTTAGACAAACACAAGTGTGTTGCTCGCGAATCATGCGAAGCTGGGCGACGAGTCGAAATGTGGGAGAGACGTTCGAGAATATAATCTACCCTGTTTGAGGAGAACCAGCAGCGACTGCAAGTTAGAACAAACTCTCTGTGTGTTCTGGAAACGTCGTATCCCTACCTTCCCTTCATCTCCTTTTCCCAACGTTGATCCACTCCGGCCATCTGCCCATTTACATCTAATTTTACAGCTTCATGTTCCTCAATATTGACAAGGATTACTCCCTATTCCTCTTTCCCTTATCACATTCTTAACTTTCTTTTAATCCAACCCGTCTTACCGAGAAAAATATAGTGTTCCAATAATTTTAGCAAATATTCCCGAAGGAATGTTTAACAGATTATTAAAATGATTATTAACTATAATGATGTAAATATTTCTTATACTTATAAGTAGATTATTAAGACGGTGAGTATTTTGGAAACATAAAACAAGGTTTCTCAGAGGTAACGAACTTGCAAGAGTAAGAGATAGAGAATAGGAAATAGGGGTGGGCGACTGTAGCTTATGAATATTCATTTCTTGTAGGTTTCTTACAGGAGGTCGGAATACAGGGGTGTGTGGGGGTGGTTGGGTGGTTTCGAGGTGAATGAGCGGTGTAAGGGGGTGTACTTTTAAGGGAAAGAGTGGGGACTCTGGATCAATGCCGGGACCACGCCTCCTTCGTCTTACATCCTACCCCTTTCCTTTCCTTTGCTTTTCCGCCTGTTCGCTTCCTTTGGCCTGATGTTGGAAGTGAGCCCTGGAAAATAGAAAGAGCCAGGTCTCGAGATAAAAATAGAAAATTATAGCACCTCCGAACATCGACCCGAAATTAAAAAAAAAATCTTTAAAAACATTAAAAATGGATTGCTGATATTTTTGTAATGAATTTCTCAATCAGAACGAGGATCTCTCTAAATTGTCTCATAATCAATTAAAATTTGAAGCAAGAGGTTTCGTTTAGAGATGCAGAGTGTGTAATTGAATTTTAATTGTGTTTTTTAGAGTGGTGAGTGGAAGATGCGAGGAAATGGGAATGTCCTAACAAGTTGGAGGAAACGTGGAGGAGTGAAGTAACTTCATTGATTGCATTACGACGAAGAGTTACTGAAGTTCCGAAGCTGGGCTAGTGCAGCAGGATCTTGCGTTTATCTCGTTGGGATGCAACTATATTTCTCATCTCGTCTCCAAGATTCCCTTAGTCATCATTGAGTTTAGCTCTAGCTTGCCTCGTTTCATCCAGCATCTACCTTATTCTCCTGCTACTTATGTCGTTGTTACACGCAAAGCTCGAGGCTATTCTTTCCTTCCAGTAACGTCATGTGGAAGTCTATTCAAATTAATATTTAAAAAAAGAGAAAGAAAATTGTGAAATATCTAAGGTTGGCAGTGAAATGCTGTCATTGATTTTATTATTTTAATATTGATATTAGTGTTAAGTCATTAATAATAATAAATTAATACCCGCTGCTGTCTTTATTATTTCTTATCCCTCAATCTGTAAGCATTATTTTTTCCTGAAAGAGATTCATAAAATAAAGCTCATAATCATTCTTTTAAATTCTTGAGTCATGAGTGTCTAAATTTAAAAATCAAGGACTCCTTTATTGTATTATGTCTACCCTGTTTGGAATTTGAAACTGAAAACTCTCTCTTAGGCAAGTACATATTATATTAGTTAGAAACTATTAGGAGGAGAATCACTTTCGCCCTTTAGAATTCCGATCGATCGTGATGGTATTTGATCGATGATCAGAAGTCGGTCAATCGGTCTGGAGTCTCGGACGATCAGTGGCTCAAGTGCCAGAACATAGTTTTGAAGGGGAAATCAATATAGAGATGAAGGACAAATTACACATTTGACAGGACTGCTACTAGTGGGAGGATCGAAGCATTTTCCAAAGGAATGCCGCATTGACATTGGATCAAATCACAGGGAAGCTTCTAGTACATCATTTGCGGTAATGGCTCTGCTCGATTACCGTAACGTCCGGCTCGACGCAAAGCACCCGTCGTTCTCGTAATGACCCGTGAGCCGATTTGCTTCGCACTCGACTCTCGTCGAGATTTAATTCGTCTCATCCGCTCGGAAAACATTTTTCCATCAGATTTATCTTTTTAGGCGAATTATATTTTTAATGAATGTGTAAGAAACTTCAGAAACATGATGTTCAAACTTGAATACACTTTTTATATTATGGTATATTACTAGTCCCGTAACAGCCCGTAATTCTCATGACTTTTTAGATTAAAACAAAACAAAGAGACGTTTTTGCGAAAATATAATTCTCAATTTTATTAGGCTGAAGTTTCTCAGACGAACTTTTTTTTTTCTTCAAAGATTCTCACTAAAAAAATTGTTTTATTTACAATAATTTGTTTATTGCTACAGAAAGCATAGGAAATGTTTTTGCAAACAATATTTTTAATCTTTGAGGAGTAATTTTTGATAAAAAAAAAATTCGTCTAAGGATCTTAATTTTGTCGACATGAGTTCGTTACTGATTTCCTGAAACCCGAAATTTGGAAATTGAGAATCATAAATTCGCCCTCTGGTTGAAAATTAAGACGCAATGAATTCTAAATAAAAATAGTTTGAAATCTTCAAATTAGGATTTCAGGAGTTCAATTTTTCTCTAATTCACCGATGTTCATTATTTTGAAACTGTTTTTTTTCTACATATAACTAATTCTAAAAATCTACAGAAACACTCAGCAGGGATATTCGCTTATTCGTACAGAAATTCGTGTATTTTAAAGAAAGAAGTGGAAGTATTTTTAAAATATTCTAAATTAATTTTTTATATTTTTTATATTAGGAGTAAAATTTTTAAAATGCCAATATAATTAATAAATTTTTAAAAGTTTTTTCAAACTGTAGTAAACAAAATTGTCACTACGCGGCAGCACAAACCGCTGAAGTTACTTTAGCTTAGATTTAAACCCTCCCTAGAAATATCTTGATTCTCTTTAGACGTGGATCGAAACTATTGGTGGCGGTTATCCTGAGAGCTCTACCCTGTAGATAATTGAGTTTTTTGGCTATGAAAGTTGGAGAAGCATAAATTATTTTTTTTATAAAACAGTAGTGAAATGCTTGTGAAACATTTCTATTTAATTGTCCAAAAATAAAACTTCAGCATTGGTTATTTTAATATCTGTAGTAATAAGGTTTTTAAAAAAATTTGATATATAATTTTAATAGAAAAAATATTTATTAATATTATAGAATTTACTATATTCTGGATGTGGAAAAACACACCACCTTTTCTATTTCTTAATTTGAATAATAACAGATATTATATTTTGTAATTTTTCAATAAGCTGCTTTGGTTATTAGATGTCAATATAATTCGTACTTATTAATATTTAATAATTGAGGAAGATGATTAAAAATTTTATACTTTTAACTGCCAAATGCAGTATGACAGATTTCAAAATGAGAGAATGAATTAATAATTAATTAATACCCATATTAATTATTAACCAATATTTCTCATACCGTTCATTTTTTACAGTTGTGTTTTAAGACTAAAGATGGTCTTAAATCTAGCATTAAGTCTTAAAACGGACTAATTATTTAAGAACATTTATTATAAAATGTACTAAAAACCGCTGTAACAAAAACCAGATTATTTGTCTGTGAAGAATAAGAATTTCCAGCAGTGGAGACGAGAATAGAAAACATGAACCTATAAATAAACCATTAATGATAATTTGCAAATGACTTTCGAAGGCGATATTCTGGCATCCTGCCTCTTTATGAAGTCAAAGGTATACCCTTGGGAATACCTATATCAGAGAGTGGTGGACCTTCAACCCTCTTTTCCGACCCTCAAGATCCTCGTAATCGTGAGACGAGTAAAGCGAGGAAGTATAACGATTCCTAGCCACAGGCAACCCTTAGAAGCGTAATTAATATTTATCCCAACCTCCACCTCTTCTCGAGACCCACCGGACCAACCGTTCATGCCACTCTTTCACCCTCTTACCCTCTCACCCCTTTTTGACCCATCGAAAATCCCAGCACACTCCTTGTAAAATCTAATATCTGAGGAAGCAACGCCGTAGTCCTCGGTGAGTTTCAACCACCTCCTCTTACACCCCCCCAATCCCTAAATCCCCCTTTTCTCACCCCAAAAGTCCTCCTCATCATCATTCCTGGTATCAGGCGGGGTTCGTAACGAAGCGCCAGGGTGGCAACTGGCAAGACAGAAACCAGGATAGGAAAGAGAGAGTGAGAGAGAGGGTTGAAAGGAGCGAGAGAATGAAAGCAGAAAGAGGGAGAGGAAGAGAGAGAAAGAGAGAGGAAAATCCTGGAGGCGAGAGAGGGAAATGGAAGGAACGAGGAGACCTCTGTTTTCCCGGGGTTCTCGAGGGGCGGTGTCAAGACGCTCAGTTCGACCAATCCGAAGGCGAGTCGGCTTCGCGGTGCTGCCTTGATTCGCCCTGAGCTTTCTTAGAGCCGACCCACCCGGAAAAATCGAGTAAAAGCTTGGAAGCCCTCGGCACGGCCATTGGCCCGGACTAGTTTTCTTGGCTTTTCTGAACCTTTAAGGGGCCAATGGCGCGCGGAAAGCGCCGTCGAGAAATCGATAAGTTAGAAGCGAGGAAAGCAGACAACTATACAGAAAGGGGCTAAAGGAGAAACGAGAGAGAAGTTTTCTAAATTTTTTTTAGCGATTGATAAAGATTTTCAAAAGCAACACTTTTCAACTTATCTCGAGGTGTTCATTTTTTTAATTGTGGGTCTCCTCTGTCTACAATCAGGCGAAAATTAAATTTAAACTGGTTCTGATATTTCCGGTTAAGTGTGATTTTGTTATCTCTTTATTTCTACACGAAATCGTTATTAAGTTGACGTTTCGAAATCTCTTTTTACAGATAAAATTATGGATCCGAATTTCATTAAAATGCAATAATCTTCTTTTTTTGTGTACACCAATTTGGGGTGTGAATTGGGAGGATATATATGTAACAATGAAGTGGAAGGAGAGACTATGCGGACTCGGTGGGGAGATAAATTACCAACGCAAGCTAAAGGGTTGAGTTTACCCAAAGAAAATAAAGACTAAAATACTCCGATCTCCAACCGCACCATTTCTGGCATTTTATCGCCTCTTTACAACCGCATCCGGCAGATAACATCTCATTTAAACTCAAATAGGTAACAACTCACAGAAAAATGTTTATTTTTATTGGGGTAATAATATAGATCATATCTTTATTGCCGCACAAGCAAGAACTGTTCGTTTCATTATCACAAATCTCAAAATGGGATGAGGAGCCAGCTTCAACCAGGAAATTTGATATCCTCCCGCGTAGGAATTTAAGTTTTTCTGATATGGAAGAAAATCATCTAAATATTTGAACATTACATCGCAATAAAGCCATTATGATTTCTCAGAAATACTTGAAAACTTATGAAATATAGATTATTTGGACAGAATCGTGCTCCATTTAAAATGGAATCATTCCAGGTGTCCTATTAAATTTCAAATTCACCAAAATGTAAACGTCTTGAGTCGAAGTTACCAAAATGTCAATCTGCCCCATTCCAGTTCGATCCTTCCTGATTTAATTTCCATTTAGAAATATATACCTGAGACCCAGTATAGTCTCCCTGTCAGAGGAAGGCATTAACGTAAATTTCCATCTACTCTATTCTAGCTCGGAGAACTTACTTCTAGTTTAAGTTCCTGGAGCGAAGCTTTGCTCGAATCTGTGAGACGCTTCTCTCGCATTATTAATGTTACGAGACACGTGAACGCGATAGAGGAATGGTGGAATAGAGGAATAGGGCGACGCTGGAAGAGATGGTTAACGGCGGATTGGGGTTGAAAAGGGAAAAGGGGGTGGTTGGGTGGGTTGAGAGGATAGAAGACACCCGAACCACACGGCTCGGATAGTCCTTTAGTCTCACTAATTGTCTTAGGGACGTTCCTCTGGAGATGGTCTTAAAATGGAAGTACGTGTTCGCAAGCTCATTCGAGCGAATGCGATTAAACATTAGACAATGGTACCGAACAAGTTTCCTCAAATCCACCAAATGTTTCTCTATCCCTTAATCTACAGTTTCATATATAGATTTCTTTTTCATTTTCACTAGAATAACGTCAAATTATTTCAGTAAATCATATTTCACAGTTTACAATTGATTTAATTTGGAAATGATAGAAAGTTTGGGAGGAGCTGATAATGGCAGAGTGTTACAAAATCAGTGTCATTGTTTGCCAGTGACATTTCGTGCCATTTATCGTCGTCTGACGCGTGAACCGAATGGTGGGTGACGGAAACTCGCGTCGCCATTTATACATCATTGTTTCCCCTCGTACCTATAAAAGATGGACATGACGTTAACATTGAGTGGCAGGCAAAAAGAGATCGAATTTTCGAATGATTGTGCAACGCGGAATGAATTCTGCGAAAATAGAACCAATATCACTGTCAACCGGTTGACAATTTATTTTATTCATTTTTATTATTTATACGAGATAAATAATAAATATACACAGAAAATATTTCTTATAGTATAAATATAATATAAATTTTAAAAGTTTATTAAAATTGATTGACATATTTATAATCTACTTATAATAAATATCAAATATTATCAATAGTACGTTTAAATTTACGTTTAGGTTTTTATGCTGTGAGAAATGTACATTTAATGAAATCTTTTGGTTGAATTATCTCACGCTCTCTCTATTGAGTAATTCTCAGAGGGTCGACTTTCCGTGAAAGTTGTATCGGGTAAACTTTCTGACAGGAGGATAGATTGTTTGTCCCAAGGTGGGACCTTCCAGGAGTTGTGGGGATTAAAAAACTGTTCCAATCCTCGGAAAGACTCGCCTCGTGGGATTTGAATCTCGATATACTTGTTTCGATCTATAACTAGCCGTCTCCACCGGGTTACATTCTTGTTTCGTTTCCTCCGCGAAATCGGAACGCACCCTCGAAAACCACTCTCGGCCCCTACCAGCTCCAGGGGTGGGAGTTGCTTGACCAGCGGTCAACGGTGGGAAAGAGCCGCTTGTAGAGAACCATTCGACGGAGTAATTGTCATCGATCCCTCTTCTCTATTTGCAATTTACTCCATCAAAAGGTTTAAAAACAGAAATAAAAAATGAAGGAAAGAAACGATAAAATCTATAAAAATAAATAAAACAAAATGGAAAAACGATTTATAGAAATAGTAATTTCTCAACTAATTTCTAAACTCATTTCAGTTTAGTTATATCTCTACATACATGTTTCGATCAGCACAATATAAATATCCTAGGGGCCAACCTTCAAGACCTGCTTCAACAGGTTTTACCTTTCTCCATTTCATCCCTTAAAAAAACACCCGTCAAAAGTTCCTCGACTAGAATTCAGATCCTGAGAAAATGTTTTTCACTTCACATCAAATTTATTATTCAGTTTCTGCAACTTATTTAGCATCTGATCCCGGCATTAATTATTATTATAAATTACGAACTTCTGATTATAATTATCTGTTAACTATACTAGAGAAAATTCGTTCTCGATATAACGAAAATTGACAATTTTAACAAAGTTTCAGTGAAAATTGGCTAATTTCAAGCAATTATAACTACACAGAAAATTCAAAGTTTATTTATAGCCAACTGAGGCTTAAAACGCTGCAAAAAGTTTAAAAGTTTAAAAAAATGTTTTGCTAGAAATTATTCTTAGGATTTATCTTGAATAATCTATTTTGTTTGGAACACCGGAAGCAGATGCTAAACCTCTCAGAAGATGTACCGCTATCCCAAAGCCTGAACGTTTTGACCACTAGAATTTGAGGAGGGGGTGGTAAACTCTGAATCGAGCGAAGGGTCGTTTTGCGAGGGTTTTTCGCAGGGTATGGAGAAGAGCTTCCTTTCCCGGCTATACTAATAAAACGGATCTTATATAGAGAAGACGCCATTTTGAATAATGTCGACCAATAGGAGCAACCGAGGCACGAGGCGTCTTGGGGGTGCGACGAGGGTGTAAGCACTACTCCTCGTTGCTCTCGAGCTCCAACACAAACTACCCTTATATTATGCCATGCGTTCCCTCCCTTCGTCCTTTCCGTCGCAACCTCGGCCTACAGCCTCCACCCGCTGAACCCGTCAAACCGTACCACCCCCTCCCTCTTCACTTGGATCCCAACCACCCACAGAAGAGATACGAGCCGCGTGCACGAATCGCTAAAACATTTTCCATTACCGAGATACTGAGTTCCGTTCTATTTCGTTCCGTTTCGTGCGATCGGCATTACCGATTGAGAGAATGGGCCACCCCCTAACACCCTTTCACCCCACCGATGGGCCACCCCCTTCGGATTCAACATCGTCCATAGTTCAATGGCGAAAATCGCAGGATGGCTTTGTCGTTCAGTCGATTTCAAAAGTATATTGAATGAGCTTAGTTTGTATTTGTTAGAGTTCGATAGGAAAGTCTAACTTTTCGCCCTTTTGTCTTCCATTGAAATATGGCATTTACGGAAGAGCGAGACGAACGGAGTGATTGGCAAGGGAGTGTAAAAAGGGGTGTTGATGTTTTCTGTTGTACATTTCCTTTTTTTGATAAGGATTTCAAAATGGTCTCAAAATCACATTCAATTTCGTTCGTACTTTTCATTGGATTAAATTGAATTCTATTTCTTTGTTTACGCAATGCTTTAACCAAAAATAATGAAGAATTCAGGAAAATATTCTCTTTGTGATCGTTATTAATATGTTTATAAAGAAATGCAAACTTTGTGGCGACCGAGTTAGACAAACATTTCAATTCGTGAATAAATCTGCTGGAATCAAGAACTAAGTTTCCTCAGACGATTTGATTTGCAAATGAAGAGGAGAACTTGCCCATCGATTATATCTTGAAATGACCGGAGATGGGCAACTATATTACCCATTCCGGACAAATCATAACTATCTCTTAAAGATTTTCAAAGGAAAAGTATTTTTTGAAAGAGTTGAACCTGACCAATATAAAAATAATAACTTGATAAATGTTTAATAAAATACTTTTTCCCATATAAAGAAAGTAAAGTGAAGATATTAAAGTTAAACCGTCATTGTTCTAAAATTGAGATGAACTTTGATGCAGAATAAACTCCGGGAAACATGAAGCTGATATTTCCCACACATCAGAGGCATCGCCTTCCGATCTGGAGCTTCCAATCCCGTATTAATTACCGCAGCAGCATAAGCCGTATACCAATCATCAGAAAGCGTTCTGCAAGACGGCTTCCTTTGGGGAAAAGCAGCAGCCTCGAATCCCTTCTTCCACTCGGCAGAACGTAAAGGCATCTTATCGACTTTCCGGGAGGCAGCGGTAAGATGCTCCTCGAGAGCAGCCATTTTCAAGCTAGGGAAACGAGCGAGCTCCTGAGATCCAAAGGGGGTTGAACGCGGGTGGCATGGTAGGTTGGGGGTGAGCGCAGGATATACGGGTTGTGACGGGGTGAGAGACAGCAACCCCTTACCCCCACAACCCCCTCATCATCATCCTCTTCCTAGCAGTATCTTAAGTCTTACAGAGCTCGGTTCGCCTGACAAGCGACGTTAATGTATGTATGAGATCCAACAGGGAAGAGCCTTCCTCACCCCCGTGCAGCCCCCGACGTTTCAACCCCTTCACATCGCGAATCACCCGGCACCTTCCCGTTCCCTAACGTGTGTGTGTCTTGGGTTTCTAAGGGAGTCTGCACGAGCGAAATGAGAAACATGAGAGACCGACCCACCCCCTCAACCTTCAGAGAGTAAACCCACCCCAGAGAACCTACCCCCTGCTCAAGAACCAGGCACCAAGACCGAATACCTACGCTTCCTCGGGAGCTTCGAGTCTAACTCGAAGGCATCGCAATAACACCCCCCAACCTCACCCCCTAATTCAACCACCGACTTAAACACCCCGAATTCAACGCCTCTTTCCACTCCTCCAGTCCAACCCCATGAGACTCGTCTGGTATAATCAGCGAAGACGTGAACAGCCTGCTTTTCTAGGGGGTGTGTTAGACTTGGAAAAGGAGTTTTGGCGCGGAACGGCGTAGTTATGTGGAGAAACATGCATCACAAGTGACGTTGCTTGATATTTACGTATAACGTCGTTCGCTGAACGATAATGTTGACAGCCACCCGCCAGCCTACTGCCACCCTCTGGATTCCACCCCCATTCTATTTAGGTTAGAGTAGTACTGCTTGCTGGAGGAACCATCCTCAGGTTGAAGTTCGGATTATATTTCGCACGTCTTGCCTCTTTAGCAATGTTGTACACGTGAAGCGAACACCAATGAGTTTTAGGAGAGAGGAATTGTTCTGTAACAAGAGGAAGCAGTGGCGCATTTTGCGATCAGCTTAGAAGATACTTTGAATTAATGCGGGTTTGACTTAAAAAGGGTTTCCTTGCGAAGGGTTGATTGAACTTCAATAGAAGAAAAGTACAGTTAGGAGAATGAAGATAATGCTTTAGAAAACATGGTCTCATTACTTGCCTTGATTTTTAAAGTTTATTAATGTAGTATCGGGGAAACTTATTTAACTGTTATATAAAATGGAAAAAGAGTGTAGAAAAAGAGGTGGAAAGACAAAAACAAAAAAACCCGGATTTTCTAAACCAAATTCTGTATTCGAAAAATAGAAGAACATCAACGATGGAAAAAGAACCGAGCTTGAAAAAGAATTCCCGTTGGCCCCCGGCATCGAAATCTCCGTAATTCGCATTGGGGGGTGGAATTCTCCCACCTGGTTGCCGAGATTTTTTTCTCGTTTATTCTCCTCTCCTACGTTCACGCTCTTTTTGCAACAGAGGAGCCTCAAAAGAGAGAAAGAGTCAGCGAGAAAATGAAGATGAGTGAGCGAGAGAAAGCGAGAAAGAGAACCTGAGGGTGTGTTCCAGAATCGGGGTAAGATGGAGGAAAATCGTTACTCACTAGTCGCGGGGAAGTTGTGAGCGCAGGAAAGGGTCGAGGGGTGGAAATTCCAGAGAATGTAGAATATACCACGGAGGCTGAGCGAGAGAAATGGAAAGACCTGTCGAGAGAGAAAACGAAGGCTTCTGGTGTGTACATATACAGAGACTTCCTAGGCGGAGTGGGTGCAAGACGGTCCCGGGGAAAATGACTAAAATACGTCGATATGAGTCGACCTGAGACGCCACCCCTCTTTCCCTTTCTCGCTCTTTTAAAAATCCCTGAAGGCGCAATTCCAGACTTAAAAAAAAACCAAAAATCGCAATTCAGTATCATATATTACAAAAATAATACTAGCTTGGATGATCGTTTCGAATTTTGTATTCTAATTATTTATTTATTATATTGCATTGAATTTCTCTTCATTTGTACTTATGTTTTTACTTATTTACTTTTCCAATAAGCTTTTGATTTTATGAACCTGTAGGGCTTCACAATAACGAACTTAAAACTCTGAATAACAATAATGATGCGCCTTGCATTTTCCTGAAGGGTAACGCGATTGGCGGTGTCTCTCTATTCAAGGGAAGAGTCTTCGCGCAGTTTCCGTGCTAACGACCTGCCGCCATTTTCCCTTGAGTTAGAGCGTCTCGACTCCTTTGACAATTTCGATCTAAGACACGCGCTATAGTGGTTCAATTTAGATAATTAATGATATAGGAGAAACTGGGAACTGAAGGGGCAGATGAGATGCGAGAGGAAAACAGTGCTCTCTCTGTATAACTCCTTGCCACTACCCGTTCCCTCCACCACCCGTCATCCCCTTTCGCTGAACTTTCTGAAGATGCTGCAGACATCAAAGTTTCCAAGATGTCTCTAGACAACATAAATTCAATTATTTATTACCAATCCAAGAATGTCTAAATTATCAAATTTATTCGACCTTCTACTCCATCCTTCTCTCCATACCTCTATTCTAATTATCGTTCAGTTTTTATATCATATTTAGGAGAAAGTAGAGATGAAACTTCAGATGCTGAGGACCCTCATGAGAGAGAGAAATTGTCGAAAATAGAATTCTTTCCGCTCGTAGGATTGATTATAAATAATTATATTAGAGTAAATCTTCTTGACACGTTGCTCGGTGAAATGAAAAATAAAGGGGGTTGTTTTGTGGTCGTTTTATCTTTGCGGTGTAGCTTTGAACGCCTTGCGATTCTCGACACGCAGCAACACCAGAGACAGGCCAGAAAATTGAATTAAACCTCGAGATAAATATCGAATCAAGTAAACTGACGTCTGACGAACACGGTCTGTAAAATGAAAATAGGTATTGAGGAGATTTATGAATGTGTTTAAATTTAATGGTGGTAAATAGATAATGCTTTCAACCTTCTATAATGTATCTATATTTATAAGATAATATTAGAGAGCCACATTTCTCGATTATATAAATCATTATATATTTAAATTTTCGATGAATATAATTATTGCTTGAGTCCGTTCTGAGGTCAAAACTAGTACAGTGAGCAAATCTCTGCCAAGTTCGAGGAAGTCTCTAACGACTTAATTGCACACTTGTCGCCTTTGAGAAATTAAGTTCTATAGTCGACAGCGACATGCCCCTGAGCAACAATGCACATTGTTGTCTCCTGTTCACAATACAATGAGAGTCACACACCGGTATCTTCGTCAATTATGAAAATTTGGAAACTCTTGCGATTATAATCAATAACTTAGTACATTAGTAAAAAAACTGACATATGCCCGTGAGATACGCCCTTATTGACACCTCAATTCATCAAGTGATTGGTCTTTAAAAATTTCAATGAAATTATAATTCTAATATTTCATCGACAGACTTCCAAGAACTTCAATTTTTTGTCCTTGAGTACCATTAAAATTTGATTTATTGTAATATTGATTTTTTCTCAAATAAATATTTAAAAGCCCATTAAATAATTAGTTAAAAATTGATTTTACTTAGGAGTCCTGTACTTATAATTTGCTTTTCAAATTTAATTTTATTAATTTCTCCTTGATTTTGTTCGATATCAAACAATCCAATTTTTATTATTTTGTTAGTATTGTCAATGAAATCATAAAATTCACCATAATTTTAAACATAGCCTCCCTTGCATATCAGCACAATCAAATTCGAAATCCTTTCTTTCAAAAAAACAAACTCTCTGTTTTTTAATTCCAAAGATTAGTATTTTGACATGAATAATTGAAAAAGACATTCAAAATATTTTCTCGAATTTCTTTTCGCACGCTCGTTGGGGTCAAGTTTTCTTTGGAGGAACGAACGATATAATGAAACAACAAATGTCGTATGCAAACGATTCGGAGGGTCCAGAGAGCCGTAAGACGAGTTCCTGTAAACTGTATATAGTATATGTAGTGGACATTGAAGAGTGAAGAGTGAAGACTGAATACACTTACTTACTCCTCGTGATACTCGACGGTCAATGACTGGTCACTCGCTGGTCAGTGACTGGTCATTCTGGCTATTCATGATTCGATTTCTGCTGGAGCAGGTTGCCCCGAACATGGGAGAACCGGGTCCTGTGGGAATTTGCGTGTGTCCTACATTCCGGATACCGAGGCGGAAAGTGAATCTGTTTCGACCACCTCACAACCCCCTCGACGCAATTCTCACGTGACCGGTCAACTCATATCGGACAATCAACCAACAGGTTCCGGAAAACGCGTTTCTCTTGCCACTGGCTTGTAATATCCAAGTATCGAATCCTCTTGGAATCAGTTTGAAAGCTACTCTCTTGGAAGATTCACTTGAAGAAAGACTCGTTGAAAAAAATTGTTACTATTTTTATTCGTGTTCGTGTTGTGATACAGTAATTAGTGATAACTTAGCAGAAACATAAAATGATGAAGAAATTAGTGGAATTAAATATCATTTAACATTTTTAATCTCTGAAACATTTTTTTTCTCTCCGCGAGGTGAGAAAGCATATTTTGCGTAAAACCTCAATCCTGCGTTCTGCGTTTACAGATTTTAATTATTTTCTACTTACTTTTCGTGGTCAGGAGAACTGAAGCGCTGGAGTTGGAAGGGCGGTAACGTTATAAATATACGCCCCGCGTTTAAAAAGTGCTTAAGCTCATACAGTCACTTTAACGAGGGTTTCGCCGAGTGAAAATTTAGCGTAAAAACCTCGGTTTAAACCTCGGCATTGAATTTCAAGGGGATCAAAAGTGAATTATGAAACCGGAAGTTTCCACCGATTAAAGAGAAGCTACTACATAAAGCATATTGCATCCAGTAATTTTAAATCTCCAAGAGGAAGAAGAGGTGGGAAATAAAAATAGAAGAAATAGAAAATTAAAGGAGAGGGAGGGAAATATAAACACCAGGGGATGAATTCCTCTTTGTTTCCTGTTCCGTCTGGTGCTTCCAAATGACGATGAGATTCGAACGCGGAGCAAATTCAAATTGGAGAACAATTCATTTCGTGAGGAGTGCGATCTCGCGGTTTCTCAGATATATGGAAATTTCCTTAGAGCAGTGCGTTGCACAACCCCTTGCAGACGGAGACTGCCAAGCAATATAAATTCAAATCAGTCCCTGTTTTCTCACACAACAAACTTGGAGGAACTCTAGTGGCTTGGTCTCCGGTAGTTACACTTCTCCCTCACCCAACCCCATCGCCATGCAGGTTACCCACCCACTCACCCTTTTCCAGAACACCTCGCACCTCCAAGAACTAAGTACCAAGAGACCTACACCAATTACCAACCTCCTAATGAAGATATGCGACGGGAACAAATATTCCTACTCTGCACTATCTGTGTACTTCCTCTGTTTAATGAATATTTATTGAGCTGATGTTCAGAACAATTTTTGTAGAAATAAGTAAGTTCCTCATGGGGTAGGAAGGAGGGAAGGTAAAAGATCTAGAAAGGTGATTAATAAGACATTAAATCTGTTCAACAAAGCGTATTTTTCATTTTACAACCCTTCTAATGCCTAGAACGATTTCCATAATCTTGCGAGGTACTTTGGGTTTTCTAGGAGAAGAGGGACTCGCTTGGTGTGGGGGAGTTTGAGAGGATGAGGCGACAAAGCGGGTGGTAGGGAAGCACACCCTTATAATATAATAATATACGCCAGAGAAGGTTCGCTTATACGGTATCTAGCGCTTCGTTGGTAGTCCAGAAGTTGTAGGAGATGAAAATGGGCGGGGGTGGGTGGGTTGCAAAATGGCCGCCCACGTTAATGCCCTCTTAATATTTAGGGATCTTGTACGTCTAGCATCCCCGAAGCCGAACGCTGTACGCTATACAGCCCATCCTAAAATCCACTTTAATGCCCCATTAGGTTAAAATATTCCTCAAACGAGGCTTCTGCTCTTGGGCACTTAAAATGAGAAAAAAAGTTCGTTTTTGCTCGGGTGTTTCGACATCGTTTCCGATTTCGTTCACCTGATGATATAATACTAAAACCTTTCCAGAAAGAAATGTACAAATTTTACGTGTACATAACAAACAAGTGATCAGAATTCTATGAGAAAGTTCACCAAGAATGAGAAGTAAAAAAAGTTAATCTTCTGATGAATTGTTTGTAGCGTCTCTTGGAAAAAGAGAAACGGAGAAAAATGGATGTTCAACATTAATATCTTGGATAGTGAACTATATATAAGATGTTCAGTTTAAGTATCTGGATATTCAACCTAAATTGGTCACTGCACTATCTAAGATACTCAATCTAAATATCTAGATACTAAGTTTGAATACCGAAATAATTGGGTGGAATATTTAGATATTTAGAATTAATATATTTGTAAATCAATTTTTTTACTATCCATCAAATATACCTCATCAACGTTCTTATCGAATTCTACGAAATTCCTCCTACCATATTTACTCTCTCGATCTGAATTGGTAATAAGAAGTTACTAATCAAACAGTGCCGATTCGTTTGTAAGTTCCAGTTCATTAATTTTATCTCGAAATTGGATAAGATCAAGGTGCGACAATTTTATACCTTTTTCATGTTTTTATACTTTGATCAGACAATTGGGATCACAATTATCCCAATTTTGTTTCCAGTGGAACGATTTGACACCCTGGGGTTTCACAAAAAAGGAATAGAAACTATCCAAAGTTTCTACAATTAATACAAAACTGGTGAAAAATGAAACACATCTCCGCAAGTTTCCTGAATGGAGGAGCTCCTCGAGAAAGTAGATTTCGTCTGTTCCTAAGCACACAAGTATGCAGACATGCGTCCTAGGAATCTCAAATGAAGCGTGTGGAACTATTCGAAGCATCTCAAAAGTTGAGATTCGAATAGTCTAATGGTGCCGAATGGTACCATCCTTTATGGTAGAACCACGTAGGTATTAGCGGAGTTCTCCAGAGTCTGCTGATGGTGCGGAGGGTGAATGAGGAAGAGAAAGAGAAAGAGAAAGATAAAGACAAATGAAAGGGAAACAGGAAGAGAAAGAGGAAGTGAGAAGGAAAGCAACCTAAGGGTGGAGGTTAGTTGAAAAGGGGGGTGTGAGAACTGAGCGAACCTCGCGACTCATGCAAGCGGGGGTGGAGGTAGGCACTGCAGAGAGTCTAAGGTAGATTATATTACTTCTCCGCCCCTGCAGAACCCGCTGGTGTGGCCCGCCATTTTGTGAATGTTAAATCATTTATTGATCCAAGAAGGTGCCTCCTTCCACTTTGGTGAAAACCATCCGACGACCCCGAACGAACCTCCCACCCTCCTTTCTCGCTAGGGTGTACCCAAGCGACGTTCAAAAGGGGGCTGCAAGGTCCGATCCTTATTCCGCGAAGCGAATTTATATAGCGCTCTATATACCTATATATTCTTGGTACCTATCACAGTATAACCTAAACCTATACCAAGGAAGAGTCCTGTGTAGACATATATATATTCAGTGGCCTGCAGAAGGTAGAATTTCGGATAGAACGAAAACCGAATTTATGGCCTCGCGGGGGTTACCCGGTCGGGTACTCCTTCTCTCACTTCCACCCTCGAAAACCCTGGTTTAAGGTAAGGGCGCAAGGAACTGGCTACGTGATCGGGGAAGATTCCTTTCTCAGAGTTTGATTAAGATTGCTTGTTGTGATAGGAAATTTACGAGACGTCGGAGCTTAGGAGAGTTTATTTGCATGAGGTAGTTCGATATTAATAACACGGTGGTTGAATTCATGCTTCTGCAAGTTCAAGAAGAACCAACAGAGTTGGTTCCAAGATAGCAGAACAGAATCTTATAAGATCTTGTAAAATCTAATCAATGTATGGCGTTATGCTATAATGTCTAAGGGTGAAATGAAGTAACTAACATTTAACTAATAATATTTATTGAATCAAATGAACTTCGTTAGAAAATAAAGTGTACAAATTGTGTTAGACTCCGCGAGAACTAAACACGAATCTCGCAAGGAAGGCAGAGATTTGACCGCGACGATAGTTCGGACAAGAGTGTGGAAAAGCCCTCTGCCACCAAGCTTATCCTCGAAAATTAAGAAATATATAAATTCCTTTCTCGCATTCCGAGCAAGAGTATAGACTTGCCAAACATATTTGGAGAAAAAATGCACGCCTCAAATATATAAATTCCTTCCTCGCGTTCTGAGAAAGGAGGTAAACTTGCCAAACATATTTGGGGAAAATGCACGCCACAAATGGTTAGCAAGGTTTAGCATTTTTTAGCAATTCGGGATCATTTAATTCCTCATTGGCTGAGTCTTCGCTCTCCAAAAGCAGAGTACCTTCAGTAGATATCGTATCGGTGAAACAATGCGTATACTCGCGAAAAAAGCTTCGCTGGAACGGAAGAGGAGAAAAAGGGGTAAAACAGGACGCGCACGCTCGCTAGTGGAAAAACGCATTTTTCCGCGCAGAATCGTAAAAATTCCTTGTAGAGTCTAGCAAGGGTGTGCGGGAAAAGGGGAAAGAACAGAATCGGGGCGAAAAATGAGGGCGAGGTCAGTACGCCGCGAACCGCGGAAAAATTCACGCTAATTTCGCGAACTTCCCTGAAAGCTTTGTAATCTACATCACAGGAAATCATAGGATATTATTTTTATACGCAATGGTATTCAATTTTGGAAGTAAATTTACAATTGGAATTGAATTACACGATTAATACCTAAGAGTGCCATGTTAATAATTCATACCTTGTACCTAAAATAGTCTGCTACGATTTTCTGTGAATGCGTGACTTCCAGTGCGACGTCTCCTATCGATTCATACTGTACAAAAGAATCGTCAATCACCCATCATTCATGTTTTTCATTTTATTGAAATTTTGATATACCTTTTCTATTTAGAACGGTTTTATCCACGAATTATTTGTAAGTTATTCAATTTTCCAGACTAGACGCGACCTTGCATATATATCTGTTTCATAGTTCTAACTTGCGAATTGGATTACCTATATATATATAACTGGATTAATGGATAATAACTTTTAAAAGGTGAGATCACTTTAAAACATAATTTATTGACCATTCAATGAGTAACGATTTCCTAACTTATTTATTAATATTATATTTTAAGTATTTGAGAAAATAAAAAAGACTATTTCTAATCTCTAATCAGAGCTGAGGATTTTGAAAACGCACGTTAATTTAGGAACTATTTCTAGCGGAATTTTAGACTTTCGGTGGTGAGCGGCGGGACACGAAATCTGGGCGGCTGTTGAAATTTCTGGGATGGACGCATCTCTCCGCTACCGAATTCACATTCCTATCTGGTGAATAACAAATAATGTGTCGACCACACTGATTTCAGTTAATTCGCGATATGCACTGCAGCGCGAGAAATTCATCGATCGTTACCCCATCATCATTTTCTCGTTTCATATCATCCTAATTATCAACCCTCGACATTCAAAATGACATCAATTTCCTCTCAAATGTCATCAAAATTCCACTCCAAATTATAGCTCTAATATTATTTCCAACACCCTTCTTAATCGAAAGCAAAAGACCGGAAGTATGTGCATTTGAAATTCGTGTGGATATAATTATGATCATAAACTCAGTTTTTTAACAAGATTCTTATATCCTCTTTATCGAATTTTTATAATTGAAATTGTGGCACCAAACAAAATTTGTAATACCATACCTTTTGAAAGGTAAGGTTTGTAATTTAGAATCACATAAGAAAGTTGAAAGCATATAAACGTTTGGGGTTAACGAGAAACCATTTACTTCGGGAATAGTGAGTTGGAAATAAATGTAGAGTGATTTGGCGAATATCTCGTTTTCGGCGTGTTCCGGGGGCAGAAGCTATTTCGCTTTGAAATTCGTCCGGCGGCGGCGAATCGACTCCATCCCGGCCGAGGCAAGAATTATCCCGGCAAAGCTCCAACTTCGAGATAAGCCGTCGCGCGCTTCCCGGGGAAAATGCAGGATTTCAATTTGGCGAAGTTCTGAGATGAAGGGAGAGCACGCCATACTTTGGGAGGCCCCACCCCTCTTGAGCCCCGAGCAACGGCCTGGGGTTGGGAATGATATAGGGGCGGCGCCGCCATTTTGAATTAGCCGTGCTTAGAGAGGCCGGGGGTGAAATTTTTATGGGTGTCGTTTCCTCGCTCTATGGTCGCCACGCTCTTGTTGCCCTATTTCAAATAACTCTCCGCACTGAGAAAACTATTTCGAATCCAATTCCTTTCCTAGTCGTTCTAACTTTATGGTTTTGTGAAGCGGTTATTTCATTTCCTGTTTTCTCACTCTAAATATTCAGTTATATTTAAAATATATATATTAAAACTTGAGTAAGAAAGCAATAATGAATACCTTTACCATTTGGTTGAATTTTAGTAAAACACTATGATGACTTTTTATTCAGGTGCGAACTACTAATTCAAATATAATGATATTTCTGTTGTGCACATGAGAGGTTCGTTGAACTCAAATTATCAATTCAATTCTTTCAATTAGTGTCTCTGAAAATTTCATTGTTCAATTCAGAATTAAATGCAATTTTATTTCAGGAAAATTCTGCAAGCGGCGATGGCATGAATAAATTTGCGATACTTAAATAGATAGGTTTTATTTAATTATTTTTTGATGAAACCAAAATGTATCGTTAGCCATAATCATGTATTATCTCATTCCAAATTATTGTACATTACAAATAAAATTAGCTGTGAAGATATATTAACTCTGGTGCTCATTATTGAATACTCTCTAAATCAGTTTCAGGGGAATTTCGCTAATTCTCAGCTTAAAGTATACCACTGATTCAAATCAGTATTTTTTAATTTTCTCAATGTTAAACCCTTATTTTCCTTACATAAGTTTTGAATTATTATATTTTGAAAAGCTTAATTTCGAATCGCTAAAAATCATAACAACATGCCCTTTATAGAATGGCTTTTCCGAGTACTTCGATGTTTGGCGGGTTGCATTTCTTATGTGAGGGTAGCACGCAACGCTACAACGATATAAAGAAAAATCAACCTCTTTTTATTTTTAATTTATTCTTCCATAAATTTTCGATTTAAAAACATTTTCTAATAACTTAAAATTTTAAAAAGTTATTTAAAAATATGTTTATCTTTTCTGTCAAGTGTGAATGTTATGTTTCATGCTGCCATCTCTCTTCAAAAGCCAAGCGCACACCCCAACTAGCGAGCAACCCCTCTACTTTGTCGATCGACCAAAAATATCCCTAGGAAAGAAGAGGGTAGAAAATTCCACCACAGCTGGCGTTAGAACCGTTTTCTAAATAGCCGATAAAACAGAGATCTACATTTTATCAAAGAAATCAATTTAGCACGTAATTCCTCTTATTTAAATTCTTCACCTAAAATACGATCAATTCTGACACTCGTGTATTTCTCACTTCTTCGAATTTTTTACCAGAATCTAATTTTCAAATAAATTCCTATTTTTCACTTAAATTTTATAGATCCCGTAGATTCACCAAAACAAAAATAAATAAAAAAGTCGAGTAAGAAATACAGAGAGATGCATCTCTCACGTAGCTCGTAAACTGCCCCTAAATTTTCCTTGTTAAGCAGGGAAGCTCGACGGAAAAATCTATGGCCGGGCTTAAAGCGGCCTTCCTAATTGCGACCCGTGTTCGGCGCTACATCGTAGACCGTTAAAATAAGTCCCAAGTACTACAGCTAAGACTCTAACTATGGACAAAAAAAATATAAAAATAGGATGGAGCTGCAATCACATCACGTCCTTTAAATTGCTCCAAGGTGATATCGGCGAGACTGAGAGGGTAGATTTATAATTCGCAAAAGCTCCCCTCGACCGAGGCGATAATGGGCGCGAGTTGCTTTGGCACTCTCCTAACTTTATTCCTTTTTAAGTTTTAAATAGTTTCTCCCGAGTTTTAATTAGGAAATTCATCCCTCATCCTCGACCAATGCTACATTAAGCTCCACCAATAGAAATTGAGAAAAGATTTTCTATATTAAAATTAGTAATTTAAAAATGTTTTATACCACTAAAAAATATTTTTCATTCATAATAAAAGTAAGAGGTAAATTTTAGAAACAAATTAACCTATTATTGGTAAAAAAAAGTCTGGGGTTGACCTATTGTGGATAGAAAATAAACACCCTCATCGCATTGATCGTCGTACTTTTTGCTTTCCCCACTTGATACAGCACGAGTGAGCCCCACCAACCATAGCGATCGCCCCACCAACCCCCAATTCCCCGTTTACTTTATTCTTATCTCGAACTCTTCGAGAAGAACGGACTACCCCTTTTCTCAACCCTGTTTTCCACCCTTCTTTCTCTTTCTTTCAACCCTTAACCCCTCCACTTCAGACCCCACCCCCAACCCCATTCTTCTGCGAAAATAGGCTCACTGAAGGGGGAATAAAAGGACGAAACAAAGAATAAAATCAAGGGCGGGGGTAAGGAATTTTTAGGGCTTGATCTTAGATCAGAGAGAGAATAAACCTAATTTGTTAGGCTCCGTTTCCACTGCTGAGTGACCCACCTACCCCTACCCCCTACCCCTGCTTTAAAACCCTATAAATGTTCTCTCTCCCTCTGTTTTTTTGTTATGTATTTTTATAGGTTTTTTTGCTAATGAATGACCCCCCTTTTCCTACCCCTCACTTTTTGCTTACTCTGAAAGCTTATAGGATTTTCACAACTCTTCCACTCGTTTTTTTTTCTATATATGCTTTGAGCTTTGTATTCTTACCTATCTACTTTCACTCTCTTTACGTTTGTGGAACAATGCACTTTTTAGAAGAACATAAAAAGGGATGGTATAAAACCCTGTGGCAGAACATGAAACCAAAGAGAGTTTTTATGACCAGCCATCGTGGGCGCCCGACTGTAGGATTTGCTCTGAAGAGCAAAGACCTCGTCTAGGAGTTGTCTTTTTTTTTTGCTATTGTGGCTGCGCTCCAGTTAAGACCTGTGATACACGTACTCGGAAAATTACCCCTTTTAGATATTTTTAAAAATGTAGGGGAAAATCTTTAATTAATCTACTTAATAATATCACAAGACTCATACAGTCAGAAGTAGCAATTTTGTGCCACCCTATACGTAGCTTGGGATCTCTAATTAGGAATTCTAAAAAAATATTGACCATCCTTTGAAGAGGGGTTGCTCCAACCCTCCTAAGGACAAACCTGTTTAACTCAAAGAACTGCTCCTTATCATTTTAAACTGAACTAAAAATATTTTTAAAATTTAATAGTTTTAAAAAATTAAAATGATCGAATCCTGAGAAAGATATTCTGACACAAAGATGTAAAAAAAAAGTTATGCTGCAAACGGTCATCGAGTTACGGAGTGGAAAGTTCGTGGTATGCCTTGACGTTAAAAACAAAGACTCTTAAATTTATGGTACAATTAAAAACTCGTCTTTAGTATTTTCCGCCCCCTCCGAGAGCCACCATCTCCTTTTGTTTAGCCTTCCGGCTCTGCCTTATGGCACGGTAATTTATCTCAACGAGGTCTCGGCAGAATTATACCCTTGAAAGAATAACAATAAAACTAGAAAATCGTCAAACGTCATTTCTCGTTCATTCGAGGTCTATAATCTTTTCGCCACACTATATAAATTTTCAAACTCGGAATTGTCATGAATATTAATGAAAGGCGTATTATTTTCAATGAAGTTTATTACATTTTAGAACTGAGAAAAAAATTATTTCTGCGGCAATAAATGCTCAGCCAATTATTAAAATCGCCCATGTTTCAAATAACTCGTTTATTTCTGCACTTGTGTTTGAATATTAGGAATAAAATTGGCTTAAAATAGCGATTGTCCTTCGTTTTGTGGCGCTGATATACGTTGATAATCCACGGCAATTGAGGTGATTAGTCTGGACGCGCAGAAGTTCCGTTCCGCGGTCGATTCCATCCTATTTGTTCCATCGCGTAGGCCATTCCCGGATAATCGAAAACCTAAACGCCGGGAAAATTGCGATCAGGGTTGGTGCGCACCCAATCGACCGTGAAAATTGAAAAACTATTTCGATCGACGCTGAAGGGTCCAGGATTCAGAGAGGATTACTGCACTCAATATTATTCCTCAGCTCTGCTTGCTATCACCATTTCCAGAACTTCAAAATACGAGAAATTAACCGTTTAAAAATATCCTAAACGGTTATTCTTTTAAAATCCAAACATTGGAAACAGTCCTTA
>JAUESI010000003.1:11967043-11977697 GCA_032275145.1 Synergus laeviventris | reverse complement strand
AAATACGAGAAATTAACCGTTTAAAAATATCCTAAACGGTTATTCTTTTAAAATCCAAACATTGGAAACAGTCCTTATTAATATTCCGAAAAAATCAAACCGGAAAGGGTCAAGGGTCGAACTTTAACAATGCGGAAGGCAGCTGTTGGATCTTCGACCCCCAAAAACGGATTCCGACCTCGAAATATCGGGGTGGACATAATAATTTGCATACTGGTCAAACGTGTGTGTCCACGAGCACAATTCGTCAGTCCAATCTCGACTACCGGTAGACTCGAGTCATATTCCAAAAGTCTATATACTCACCGCATATTCCCGCGGGTCAAATTCGCTGTCTGTTTGGCAGTAAATTCTCTCGAACGCGAGATATTATATCGAAGTGTGAACTCCTTGTTACAAAATAAATGCACATTACATTTCGATGTATGTAATATAATATCCATTCGATTGGAACGGCTCGTCCGTCCGAGCTGGGAAAATTAATTGAATTCATCGGTGCTTACCGTTCGCGCAAAATGCTTCGTTTCCCTCTATATAACACACACGTCTCTGTCCCTCTTCTCTCATGTAATTGCACGTTTATCTCATTAACGGAGTCATTAAATTACCCGAATTTACGAGCGGTCGAGGACGAGATATCGACTGCCGCCACCATAAAGGAAACTAATTTATTTTTCCACTCAATAGATTAAACAATTAAATAAAACAGATTCAATGTTTGTAATTCTTTTTCAGCCGAAACAAATTTTATCTGAAATGAAAAGTGAAAAAAATGTGAGGTTTGAATCATCGTTTCTTAATATTGTGGACGCAACCCTTAGACTTTTGAGTAAAACCTCAAGAGAAATAGACTACGGTGTTGAGAATTCACCAAGTTTTTGTAACAAGGGAGGAGGACGAGGTCGTGAAAGTCGGAGGAAAACAAAAGCAAGCTGCGATTCCGTACATACCTTTCGCATTACTGGCCTCATCCTCCCTTTCCCTCGCCATCAGACAATTCAGTCCTCTTCCGTTTCCTCTTTCCACCCCTTTTACTCCCACACGAAGCCCTATCATTTGCTTTTCTCTCTGCTTTTCTCTTTTTCCTCGTCTTCCATTCTCTGAGGCTATGGTCCAGGAAAAACATCTTATACTCTTTTTCTTATTTCTTCCACTTCACCCCTTACACTTCAACCCTTCTTTCTCATTTCCCAAAAGACTGGAGAGTAATGCTTGAGAAAAGAGAGAGGTAAATAAATTCTTAAAAGTGCTTTATCATTTCACATCAAATTTATTACTTACAATTTAATTATAATAAAGTTTCTTCAAACAAACCTGTTTTCTTATTGACAAATAATCCCAGGAATTTAGCTTTAACAATTAGGGAATAATATAGAATAATGATATTACAATTTTTTATTTGAATTTCGAATATTTTCATGTATTTCAGAGGCTGAATCGGACATTTTGAGGATAAGTCCAGTTCGGGGGTAGGGGTAACGTCCACCCTCTCTTCAATTTCCCTTCAAAATATTCCAGCCATTTTTCATCCCCCGTTGCTACCCACCCCCTAACGCTGCCAAGTCGAGAGGGTTTGGATAAGTGGATGGGGGTAAGACAATGGAAAAACTCCCGCCATCTTTAATTCCGTCCCCAACGAACCCCTTTGACTCTCGAAGGGGAAGAAAAAAGAGACGATCAATAAATTCTTCGCCTTGTCTTACACTTCTTCACACCGCCCACCTATACCGGTAATTCGACAGGTTCTTCGTCGCAGCTTCTATAATCTTTTTCTTGCTAATTAAGTTTAAAGTATACTTTTCTTTAGTTCACCACAAATTAGCTTTTATATCATTTTTTTTTCAAAAACTGAATAGGAGATATGAGGGAAATAATTTATTCTCGAAGATTTTATTCTGACGAGCTATTTGAAGTGAAAGTAAAGAGTAATTAACTGGGCAAGTAATTAAATTTCATATAAATTCAATCTGTCTTTGTTGCTAATGATTATTAAACTGAACACCCTAGTGAACGAATTTTCTTCTGCCCGAGCAGTTTTCTTTAATTTATTTGGAAATTAGATCCTAATTTCAATATTAAATTTCCTCTTTCTGTAATCTTAAATTCCTTGCATGTTTTATACTATTATTATTTAATGATAGAATTTTTCAAACCATTATTAAGAATTCAGAATCTTACAAAGAATGCCTTCTTTATCAAATGTTTGAAGAGATTGAACTTTGAACTCGAACCAAAAGTTGAACGAACGCACAAGCTGCGTTACAGCTGAAGAAATATGGTATTTCTATACGATAAGATTTCCTTACAATTTTCTCTACAAAGTCTATGAAAATTATATTGATATGTAATCGCATATATTAACTAAACTTTCAACCGTGAAAAAATTTTACCCCTTACGTAAAATGGTTTCACTACATTGTCTTGAACAAAGAAAAAGTTAATAATTTTATTCAAATTTGTGGAATAAAAAAAATCAATTTAAGGCGCCAACTTTGGTACGACACTGTCTTGAAAACTGATCACGTCATGCGACCGCAGAAGTGACAGTGATGTGGAATGATAATGATAGATACGGTCATCTCGTGGTTTAAAGTTTGTATGCTTCTGCTTTTTGTTGCAACTGTCAGCACAAAAGAAGGTATGTGACGATAAAAAAATTCGAAAATTTAAATTGCTAAACAATACCAACGTCTGCTTCACCGTATCACTATTTTCATCTAAATTAATGATGATAATACTAATGCTCTCATGTCATATCAATTATCCATTCATAATGAAGATATAAATTTAACCATTGCGATACATAAAATTTATTAACTTCTAAATCTAATAATATATTAAACAAAAAAATATATTAAACAAAATGTAAAGTTGAAATTTTATATAAATTGTATAAAGATAGCAAGCACTGGCATCGCCTTGCCAAAGAAGAACTTGAAGAATCTCTATCTTATAAATGGAAAACGAATATTGCCAAAAATGTAATAATATTTGTGGGAGATGGTATGAGTCCCGACACCATAACAGCTAGCAGGATTTTTAAGGATGGAGAAACAAGTTATCTTTCATGGGAAAAGTTCCCACATGTTGGTCTCCTTAAGGTACAATTATACATTTTTATTTATATTCTCTATATAGATTCTATTGATGTAAAAAACTATACCATTTGAAAAAGAACTTAATATTATTTTAAAACTCACATTTAAATCAAATGCATCCTGTTACCCAGTAATATACAATTTTTTTAGACCTACAATACAAATAAACAAGTTCCTGATTCGGCATCAACAGCGACAGCAATGTTCAGTGGAGTTAAGACGAACTTTGAGGTAGTTGGAGTGGATATGAACGTACCCCTGGCTGATTGTGAAGCTAGCTTGAATACCGACTTTCACGTTGAATCAATAATCAGTTGGGCTCAAGCAGTCGGTAAATTAACAGGTAAATAAACCAGTAAAATATCGCTAATGCAGTTTATTATCATATGAGAAATTAAATCTACGAATAAAAAACAAATTTTAAAAATTATTTTTCGAAAACTTTTTAAAAAGTCGTCTTCTTCTGTAGTAATTCATAATTTTAATTACAATTTGAATGATTTTGTACTTATTTTTTAATAGGATTTGTTACAACTACTAGAGTAACTCATGCAACTCCAGCTCCACTGTATGCCCATTGTGCAGACAGAAGGTGGGAATGTGAAGCTAAGAAACCTCCAAATGCAGAAAAGTGTAAAGACATTGCAAGACAACTAATAGAAAATGAACCTGGGAAAAATATTAGGGTTTGTAAATAAAGGATTAAACACTTTAATTACGAGAAATGGAGAAATGCCAACTGGTCTTCTAAATAAATGTTTTTTAATTGTCAGGTAATAATGGGCGGAGGAAGACAAATGTTACAATCTTCACTTAATGACACAATAAAGTCGGATCCAATAGATAAATGGGCATGTCGTAGCCAAGATGGAAGAGATCTCATTAAAAAATGGAAACAAGATAAATCATCTAGAAAAGTGGCCTTCGAGGTTGTTCAAAACACTGAAGAACTTTCTCAAGTCGATTATGAAAAGACAGACTTTTTATTAGGGATATTTGCAAATGGTCACATTGCAATGGATTGGCAACGTGATAAAAGTCCAAGGGGACAACCCAGTTTAGAAGAAATGACAACAGCAGCTGTAAAGATTTTAGATAAATCTGATGAAGGGTATCTTCTGGTGGTAATGTTTCTTCTTATTCTTCTTCTTTTACTCTAGGTATATAATTTGAATAATATGAATGATTTCCTGACCATTACAGGTAGAAGGTGGTCTCATTGACTTTGCTCATCACAGAGGTCATGCCGCTCAAGCTTTGTTGGAAACGGTTCGACTCTCAGAGGCCATAAACGCCACTCTGAAATTAATTGACATTGAAGAAACTTTAGTCATTGTAACAAGCGATCATACACATTCCATGGCTTTTAATGGATACAGTAATCGAGGCGCGTCTATTCTTGGTATGAACCCTGATTAGAATTCTGTTAATCTCTTAATTATTTTAATCTACGTTCTATTTTGATTTACTTTATATCCTAGGTATTGCTCAAAAATCTAAATATGACAATATCAGTTATACGTCACTAACTTATAACACTGGAGGTCCTAACAATATTGCATATAAATTAAATAATGGAAAAGCAGTAAGAATGGATCCGTCATTAAATGATACGACTCATTATAATTACAGTCAACAAGCCTTAATAATTTCTGATGAAGCTTATCATGGAGGAGGTGACGTAGCAGTCTACGCTATAGGTAATTACTAGTTAATATATAAATAAGACCTACAGAGAGAGAGAGAGAGAGAGAGAGAGAGAGAGAGAGAGAGAGAGAGTTTCAGCCTTGAAATTTCATTATTTTCATCACTATTGTTTACTTCTAAATTGCGGTAAACTTCATATGTGACGTAAAATATTGAGTTAAATTAAATATATCTCGAAAGAAGGAGTTTTCTGTTTGTTTTATTTTTTTTTATTTTCATTTCTGAAATTTGTGATTACAGGATTTCAACCTTTACATTCAAGCGTGAGATTCCAATACAAATTTTTGTTACAATTTGAGACTGCGCATACATTTAATTCACTGAACAGATGAAAAACAATTTCCAATTATAAAATTTACAAAAATAACAATTTATCCACGAAGAAACGAGAAGCTATTTACAGTCTTGATTATAATTTAACATAAAAAACCATTTTTAAACGCTGAAGTTATAATTTAGTCTTAAATATAAATTATAAAGATTTAGACATAAAAAAACTTTAAACTAGTTTCTTTTTTATTTCTGCAAAAAATACTTTACAAAAAAGTTGCAAAGTTTTATCAAAGCAAACAATTAACAGCAAACCCAGCAAACCAATTTAATATTTTTTTTTTTGAGTAACATCAGGTAATTTTTTCTAGGACCTCAAGCACATCTTTTTCATTCTACACATGAACAGAACTTTGTGGCACACGTAATAGCGTATGCAGCAAAAATGGGCCCCTACAAAAATACGAACCCTCATGCCAATAATAGTACCAACCAAAAATGGAGTGCGGGAATTATTGTAAATATTGTGTTAATTACGACCATCGTTCTTCAAATGCACCATTAAAGGCATTTCTACTTTTTTTTTCTAGAAATTATTTCGATTTTGAGAATTTTAAATCTGAAACAAAACTAACTTTACATGCAGAACATTTAATCTCAAAATAAACTTTAAAAACAAAACTGAAGAGGATAAATTATCATTACAGCCTAAATGTTACGGAAAACAGAAAGATAACTGCCGATTCGAACATATAACACATTTGTACATCTTTCTTCACATATTTATTTACAAACAAGTACATTCAAACAATTTTTCAGTCTTATGCTGCCGAGGATAAGTACCTTAATTATTATCCATCGGAGTTTATCAGTCGCAATGCTGAAATGTGCAGGGGTTTTGCGAGATTGCTTGCGGGACATTATTATGCTTATAATTAAGTGTAATAAAGTTCATAATCTGACAAGCTTGGCCTCTCGACTTTTTTTCACAAATAGCTATCACTGTACCAAATAACTTATTTAGAAAGCTAATGGAGAGCCAACCGAGGGAAAACCACTTGCAGAATCCGTCGCGAGTTACAATTAAAATTATTTTAAATATAGAGATGGAAGGAAACTTAAAAAAGTGAAGAATATTTCTGCCAATATTTGTTTGAAAATAATGGAAGGAAAATCAAATTCCGAAGAAAATGTTCCAGTAAACAATTTTTAAAACATAGTTCTCATTTAAAAAATATATCTAGACAGAAATCAAATCTTAAGTTTTTTGAGTTTCGAACATATAATGGAGTGTGGTTTCTGTTAGAAAGTCCAATAATAAAAAACGATGATGATGAACATAAACTAATTATTCTAATTTCCTTTTTCCTTTCTTGAATGCTCTATGAGACACTGTGTCATTGATCATAACTTTAAAAGAGATATAGCTCATGCACATTAGTGCAGAAAAAAGGAAAATAAATCCTGGCGTGTGACTTTCGCTAGCAAGTAAACTACCAAGAACGACTAGTTGAAGGACTAGGACTAGAGGAATTAAGTAACTGGCCAAAATAAGAAAATAGGAAATTTGCTTTGGCTTTTGCTTTAGAGATCTAGGAAACTTTGGTTTTGTATGTACGGTAACTTTTGACTCAGCCACGGTTTTTTTAGATGGTACCTCTGAGCTGACTTCTTTTCTGAGGACAACGAATCGGAAAGTAGCATAGATGAGGAAAGAGCGTGCCGCAATTATTCTCAGGATATACTCGATGTGGACGTTGACTTTTTTGGCGAATGGGTGAGACTTGGAGTTGCCAAAAGAGTAGAGAAGATATGGGAAGAGATTCAGATTCTGACAGCAGTGACGGATTCTCTGCATTGAAGTGTGACGGAATAAAGCTGGTGGTCCACTATTGTTTCCGTCTGGAAATACAAAGAAAATATTTGTTATATTTCTGATCTTGATAATCTGTCTTTAATTTATTTATAAAAGAAAAGCTTGGGTGCTTCAATAAGAAGTCTAACATCATTTATCAGACTTAGATCGTACAGTTGTGTATCATCATTAGCACTAAAAAATAATTTAATTCAAAGTTCTGCTTCTGTCGATCTAGTTTTGGTTTCAATTTCCACATAATACGATTCTTTACTTTTTTTCCCAATCATTGAAGGTTATTGTTAAATATCAATGGAATAAAATACTGATAAAATAAGCGGTATTACGAGTAATTACGAAAAAGAAAGATAATGTTCATCCACTCGATAAGAGGAAACATTCAATTAAAGTTTTCAGGGTTTCTGATGTGTATAAAAAAAGTGAAGAAATCAGCAGCACTTTTGATATTTTCGCGTGAACTGTACGTGAAACTGTATCTACTTGTTTATTTGCTAATCTTATATGCAATTACATCATTTAATGTATCTTCTCATAAAAGCATGCCTAATACTATAGCATAAATTATACACAAACATTTTTTCAAATAATAAAATGACAATATAAATCAAACGTAACGATTTGATAGTCGGGCAAAAAAGTGCTAAGTAACTCAATCTATTGAGATGCCATTAACGAAATATAAGATACTGATGATGAAATAAGTCAAGAGAAAAATAAATTTAACCAATATAAAAATGATGAAATAATGCAATAGAGTCAAGATTTTCAAGTAGAAGAATAAAAACCAAAACCAGAATGAACACGTGGAAAGATTCTACGGAAAGTATTTTACGGAATTTCCAATGTGGAAATCCAAATTTAAATGATCTTTTCCTAAAATATTTTAAAGCTATCAGATTAACACCAAAATAAAAATTATGTTTAATTCTGATGTTAGGTCTTAAGTCAAAACCCTTTCAAGATAAAATTAACGAAGTAATAAACATGATAATGAACAAGCACAATTCCCTACTATTATAGACTTTTATTTTATTGGACGTTGAAGGTTTATATCAAGATTATAGTAAAAATGTTATTCTCAAAAAAAAGCATCATACCATTTGTAATTCTAGTTGTATTTCTAATCGAATTTCCCTAGAATACTTTCCTGGTCATCTTTCCACGTGGGAAGAATATAAAGCAGACTATGACAAAAGTTAAATTAAATTATGAACTTTGTAGTTACCTTTAAACAGATCGGAAACACGTCTAACCAAAGTTGGTCTCTTCATAACTGGTTGCATCTCCATGACTTCGGTTTCACTCATTCTGAGTGATTGGTATTAGGTCTTTTGACAAGACCAGAGAGATGTCGTCACGTGTAGATATCTCTTCTCAAAGAGTATCGGGACCTCTTCTTCACTGGACTGGATTGGATCAATCAATTCTGAAAATAACGTGTCATATTAGATTTCAATAAACGAATCACGAATATATCTGCGGTTGCAGGAAGAAAAGATAGATGCGTTAGAGGTCAGAAATCAACTTTTAAAAGTTGTTTAAAGTTTAGGGTGGAGACGTGACAAGCTGCATTGCAGCATCCACTTTGGACTGGAGTGCAAATATCGGAGATGTTAAATTCAACCAAGACCTTTGACCCTAAGAAAAGTGTTTCAAAAACGGTCACATTTGATAGCCTATTTGGCCCCAGATTAATTCCTCGCTTGGACTGATTTGCGACTGGTAATTACATACATTATATCTCCAATAAGATAGTCTAAATTCAGTGCCGTTCATTGAGAACACTAGACACAATTATTCAATTATCAAGATATGACTAGAGATGCTAATTGTTTTGTCTATCGACTGCCTTGAGACTTGTTGAATGTTTATACCAGTTTATACTATGTCTTCCCTTCACATAAACATTGCATTCTTCCGCAATTCTACTTTTTCAGATTGTCATGGTGCCATCTATTCTTCACCTTTATTTTTAGCGTAACTTTTAAATATCATTTTCAAGAGTTTAAAGATCGAGGTTGAATTGCTTAAAATGTGACACTATAAGTTAATTCTAATAATAAAAACGCTACTGGCTCAACATTTTTTGCTTACATCAACTTAGAATGAAAATTAACTCACGAAGTCTAGATAGAAATGAATTGTCAAAGTTATCAGGATACTGAAAAAATATAAAATACTAAAAACTGTCAAAACATAGGAAAAGTGTGCGCTGAACAATTATCATTGACTAAAAAAAATAAGGAATTTGAAACCAAGCGTAAAAAATTGTTGTCTCTTATCAACGATTAGGTAATTCTTTAATCTATCACGAGATTGACAAGTGTACATTTCATTAGTCAATGAAAAAAGCTTCTTCGAAATTTTTTAAAAGGAAGTTCCAAAATATTTTCTGAGAAGAAGTCGAGTACGAGATTAGTCAGAAAAACTGGGAATTTTTAAACTGCGACCACTAATTCTTCCAAGAAAAATGCAAAGATACCGGCTTACAAAAAAAACCCCCCGCAATAACACGAGACTTTGTGGAAAAATAAAAAAAGCGACCTCCGGTGAAGAATCCGGACCGAAGAAAAAACTAGTTACAATTCCCAGAGTTCCCTTCTTAAGAAACAACTTCATGTTTTATCTTGTCCTAGACTTGGAATTGCAAGTGAGACTAATATGGTGAAGTTAAACTCGATCATTCAGTGACCTTATGCGAAAGTCTCTCACTCTGGATAAAACACAACCATCTTTCGAAAATCCAGTTTATATATAAATCATATACATATCCCTATTTTTATCTTCAAATCCCGTGATACGAATTCCCAGAGAATGAAACCAGACAACTCATCGAAAGATGTACAAATTTTCCACTGACTAGTTTTTTTTTTATATGGAGTGAAATATCTAGATGGTTTCGCATTAAACCAGATTTGCGAATTAGGACACTGACAATTTAATTTAGAGAATCATATAAATAAATCAAACACACAATAATAAAAGTAAATATTTTGACCTCTGGATAAACTTTACTCATTTGTTAAATCAAAAAATAGTAGCGAATCAGCAAAATTAGAGCGGAAATTCAGTTATTGAACGACCCTTGAAAATATGACACATACTATTTTCGCGTAATGAATGCTAGAAGCTTTTACTCCGATCTCACATTTTATTCTTCCCTATCCTCAATTCGTCAATTGCTGGCAAATTTTGTAATTTAAATTGATTAGATAAAATGTACTTACTGTTAAATAGATTGATTTGATGAATCTGGTTTTTGCGACGATTGTTGACTCCCACGAAAAAAGTAGTGCCTTCTCATCAGCTGTGCCGCCAAACCTAACTGTACTTTTTGTACAAATTAAAAACAAGTGGAAACTCGCGAAATATTCCCATCCTTCGGTAAACGGTGTAAGAATTCACTTGGATAGTGAAGGATAGAATCTTTTTAATGTGGATAACGTTGTATGATAACTTGAGAAACTAGAGAACAGCTCCGCTCGCAACGATACCCAAACAACAACTGACGCCAACGCCAAAGTGAACAGGCAAGCGGAGTCCAGAACTCCTTCTCTCGGCAGGGGTAAAAGTGGGGAAGGGTCGAACTGAGCACGAGTCGGTCATGTGATTCATGGTTTCGTCGGCTCTTCATCGAAGAGAATCCATTGGTGGAGATCCTGGATACAACGGAATCCCCACCAATGGTGATATCTGTAACATT
>JAUESI010000003.1:11935631-11962618 GCA_032275145.1 Synergus laeviventris | reverse complement strand
AATTATTTGTGAAAGTTCACAACCCTATGTTACTCGATCCTGCTAATATTTGCTAATATTGTTTCACTTTGCACATTTGATAGAAAGTATTACTTAATATTCTTTAAACTCATTACAGGTCATTGCTTCCTAATCAGGAAATTTCAAGCTAATTCGCAAATTCCTCAAATATAAGCACGTACTTTGCAACTTCACAATTATGATTTAAATTTTACCCAAGGCCGTTTTTTTTCTGTATTAATAAAATGTCATAAATTCAATAAACAGGTGTCTGAGACGCAAAAACAAATGGGTGCAGAGTTCTGTTTGGCTACACATAAGAACTTCAAAAAATTCCGAAAGTAACACCTTTATGCCTGTATTAATTCTCTTATCGCAATCAACACATGATATGTATGTATATAATAACATAAAAGATACCGCGAATCAGATAAAAATTTACTCGTCTCGCCACTAGTGAATCATTCGGTATTCTATATATTTCATCGGAAACCACACATTTTACTTTTAGGATAGCGTCCGCTAGATAAACCCACAATTACTGAATTGTGGGTTTATCAAGTGATAAGTTATAATCACCATAAAGTTCGTTCATACGCATCTAAAAACAATTTTGCACTTTTTTTCATTTCACTTCCTTTCAAGGGAAAATCAACTCAAGATGAGAATGAGTATAAGGCTCAAAGCTATAAAATTGATTTAAATTACACAAAAATGTTTCTGAAAGAATAAATTAATAAAAGAATTTGCTCATTGCGTGAAGTGAAGAGCAAGATTTTTGCGCGAATTTCGACAGAAGCGTTGACCTGTGGGGAATCTTCTTCAGGCGATTCTATTTGGAGTTTACAGATGAGTTGATGAGTGCTTGAGTTTCCTTATTATTTTCTCTGATTGGTTCTTTCTGAGACCGGACGGTTCAAAGTTGCAGTTGTATAAACTTAATTGCCTGAGAATTTTCAAGAGCATGCTCTTGTATAGGTACAAAAAAAAGTCACGCCTCTATAAAAAGTTTGCCTTTCACATTATCTTTTATCCAGTAACTTCGCAACAAACATAATTTAAAAATAACCATTTGACATTGTTGAATGCAAGCCTGAAAACATTGATTCAACTGTTAATTAAATGTTTATTCTTTCTATGATAAAGAGGAATATGAAACTTGACTTTCGAAATTGATTGCGCTTGAATAAAATATATCTATTATTTCTAAATATTTATAAATTTATAAATAAAAAATTGTAATCATTATTCTTTTTTACATCTATTAATCATCAATATCTGGGATAAAAAACATGATTCATTTTTGTTGAGTTGACTAATTCTGTTATCTCGAAATTTCCTGAAAGGATTAGACCTCTCGATATTTTTAATGACTGAACTTCCGAACGAAGATTAAAAAATTATATATTTTCTTAAATTTATCTTTACTTTATATCTTTCAGTTATATCATTTACAAACGAGTGTTTTATTTCCAGGGCATCAAAGTTCATTTTCTCTAGGTGCAACATATATATAAGCTATTCAATTTGTAAAGCATTTATTTCAAATTAAGCAAATAACGCAACCAAATTTTCTCTTTAGTCTTTTTAGAACCATTAATTTATTACGAAAAAATAGTATTTATAATCTGCCGGCTTATTTATTCTTTATTTAAATGTCATCACCAACAATCCTATTTGAAAATCTTTAAAACGTAACTGAAAAAATTGTACAAAAAATTTAAAGAGAGTAAAAAAAATTAATTTACATATACATAATTGGATTTTAATTTATGACGAAAGATGAATTGGTATTGTTTCCTCTGTTTATGGTTCTGCTGACCAATGATCGCGACCTTTCTTTCAATTTGCGCAACGCATCGATGCAATTCAGAGAATGAATCAATCGTTTATGCCGTCTCTTCCGTTCTCTAAACTATAAAGGTCTCGGTCACGGTATGGCGTGATTAATATGATAGTTGAGTTAATATACATTGTGATATTCCAATATAGAATATAATAATCAATATCTAATCATGCACAAGAGATGAAAAAATCATTTTCGATTGCTATAAATATTTTTAATTTTTACTTTTTCAAAGCAAAATCACAGCTACATAAGATGTGGTTTAATAATAATAATATAATAATAATAGACGATATTAATTAATTAATAATTAATTAATATAATAGATAAAGTTATATAATAGTTCCTCTTTCATACAGCAGATATCGTATATAATACTAAGGACCGTATGATGTTATTCTAGTTCCAGATAGTACTACAATATGCACGAGCGTGTCTCGATTTTATGCGATTCCGAATCACAAACTCGCATTTCGTGTTCTAAAATGGATTCAATGTCTATTGATTCGCAGTGCAAACTTCACAACGAAACTTCTCGACGACATTATACATAATAACGGACGTCTTTTGTCTTTTTTACTACTTATATCCTCGTCTTTTGTTATAATTACATATATATTTATATATTTATAATAATATATCGTCATTTTTACAGTCGCACGTCTTACAGCTTCACTTTTTTTTTATTTTGTCGCACCAAAAAACCTCCTTTTATCAATAACGCCTTATCTTAAAGTTCATTAAAAATTAACTCATCATAAAATAATAAAACTTCGATAAAAAAAAAACAATCTTAAAATTCGTCCTGAGATCAGAACATTAAAAAGGAACTCAAGACAGAGCTTAAAAATACTTCAGTTGTTCATTCTCTGTAATACATAATTAAAAATCATAAAAATTAAAAATCAAAAACTCAAAAGAATGAGATTTAAGAAAATGAGTTTTGAGAATGATAATTCAAAATAAATAAATTTTTTAACAACCTCTAAAAAGAAGATAAGACGTTATCAACAACGGTTTATCTTTTTGTTTTTACATTTCAGACACTCAAAAAACAGTGTTTTACACTCTAAATAAATATTTTACAAATTTCCCTTCTGTTTCTTCTTCCTTTGCCTTTCGCTCGCTCGCTTTTGCTCTGCTAGGAATAATAACGATACATTTCGCGATTTTTGCGTTTATTCTTGTGATATGGCACTCATATGGCTGGCTAACCTAGCCACGTAGAAATACGATTTTTCATGGGTGCAGAAAGTCGAGCTTGGGGCTCGAGTTTCCGTCATCTGATCTCTTCAAGTCTTAACTTCTTGGCATTTTTTTTTACTTCCTTTTGTTACATTCAATGTGAGAAAAATCGTAAACCAACGGGCTAGGATGGATGACTATCAAGATCAACGTGTATTTCCTATGGAATGCTACTATTAAAATAAAACGATTAAGACTATCAACTTACGGTTGGGTGTCTGTCTGTCTGTCTTATGAAAAACATGTTTCAGTTCTAGCGTCTCTGTCTTTTTTTCCGCCATGAGCTCTTCAATTTACGTTCGTGGAATTGTATTAAGATGAATTACATTATTTTCTAAAACCATTTCATAAAAGACGTAACGGACCAAATTCGCATAATTAAGTGCAAAAAATTCATAATAATAATATTTTAGTCTCCAAGGTTTAGTCTCTCAATCACTTCTTGCTAATTCCACTCACGCAAATTCGACAGAAGCATGACTGAATAAATATCGAAGACGCTTTCACAGAGTCGCTGAGTTAATTTCGTTCGACTTTTGTTCTGCTTTAAGGCACTAACGTCGTACGTTCTCGTAATACAATTATCGCCTTTCGGTCAGCAGAATAATATTGTAAAATGTAGAATGTACATTAACCTGAATAAGTTCACATCTTCTTCAATAATTTCACATTGCATTCGTCGATCTCTGTGTTAACAGCCGTTGCACGAGTTTGCGTTGCTAAGGCACGGTCCTAAGTTTGGAAAAACCCTAAAGGCCTAAAGGCACCCTAGCGCATCGTCAGCGAGTCTCGCGAATCCTACTGTCTAATTTACATTCTCAAAAAAATATGCATCCTATGTCTTTTCTGTTCTCTCGTACTTTATATAAATACAATAACCCGACCCTCTAAAACAATCATCCTCATCCTCATCCTCATCCTCATTCTTTTTTTTTTATTTTAACGTAATTTTCGACACGAGGAAAATAAATTCCAGAGGGTCAGGCGGAAGAAAGATCTACAAAACGAAAGTCTAAAGGATCGTTTCCTCTTGAGCATCCTTTACAGGAATAATAAAAGCGCGAGAACCTAGCTTAAAAACGATTATACACATACATGTACACATTAAAAAATTTCATTAGCTCCCGGTGTACAACGTTTTAGAGTATATAATATGTCGAATATATACTTTAATATCTCGCAATACATCTTTAATATCTCGCAAAATTCTCTTCTAACTTCAGACTGAAGAACGTCTTTTTCCTCTGTCTGAATTATCATATCACGTTTGTCTTCTCCCCTCAATCGAATTTATTTGCCATCTCTCATCGTTTCCCGCTCCTCTCGGCTAGCAGTCTTTTTTTAAATTATTAAAACGTTCCACAATACTGTTTATAATACGATTCTAAGCCTTCTGGACTCGCCCAAAAAGGTCTATCTTTAGTACGATAAGAGTGCGACCGCAAGGTCAATCGTAAAAACGCAGGGTATTGCATTAACGTTTATCTTTTTTCGCTCGTTTGTCTTTTATAATAATCTTTGTCATTGGTCGCTTCGATTATTTATCGCTTCTTTCTGTCAGTCTTGAGAAGAAAGAAAAAGCAGTGCTACATTAAATATTCTCCACTCGTCGCGAGGACCGAATTGACTCGTATACTAATCATGACTTCCGATCGAGACTGTAGTGACTCCTCAATCGGCCTATAACTCTCTAATAATTATCAATTATCAATTACAATTGATAATCGATAGTTTTCTCTATTGCGCTATATAATACATTTACTAACTAAGGGACTATCCTAAATCGATGATACACTCTCCCACTTTTTATCTGTGAGTACACTTAAAAAAATGTACAGGGCCCTTTAAATATTACAGTTTGTCTTTTTCGTGCTAAAGCTATTATATATTTCTCTATGTATATTGATTCCCTCCATTATTGTCTTCCTTCTTCAGTTGAATCGCACTTAGGACAAAAATTCTATCGGGGAATGTCTACGGCGACACCTACGACAGATTTATACTTTACTATTGTACAAATAGACTTCTCTCATGCCAAAATTCTACAAAGCTTCCATGTATAAACAAATTCCTCACTATCCGAAATTAAAACTGTTTCCCTAAGGCCCTAGTCAACCGTCCATGTGTCTGTACTTGTGAGCAGACATCTGCGCCAGTCCAAGAACTGCATACTGACACTGAAGACAGTGATAGTGTGTCTGCTTTCCAGAATGTTGACACTGGACTGCACCACAAGGTTGACTCGGTGTGAACTTCTGGAACCCAGCGGCTGCAATGCTATCCAGTTTTGCATGTTGCCTTCTGTGAGCGACAACCTTGTTCGTATCAGTGCAGACGAAATCACATTTCAGACAGTGAAAGTGAGAAGCCTTGTTCTGCATGGACCCCAAGGAAGTCGTGTAGGCACACTGAGATCTTCCACAGGGAACATTGGCTCTGTACTGTTGAAAATCTCCTCCCATGAGGGTATCAAGACGTTCGTGTCTAGCAGTGTGCTGAACAAACCTGGTCTTGTCACAGAAAGAATATCCACAGTCTTGACGCATACAGTGGAAGTGAGTCTGATGTTCTCTGTAGCCACAATGAGGATATCTGCAGTCTTCGTTAAACCGGAACCTGACATAGCCTTCGGGAACAGGTTCATCCTTCAACATTCGCATCGAGTAATGAAGCCTTTGCTTCCTAGCTTCGACAGAATTATTATCAGAAGGTGATAGAGGTCTCTTTAAATTTAAATTAGCTGCTAGAGAGGCAATAGGGTTATCATCTCGTCCTGGTGGTAGGAAGTTCGCCGGCGATAGACCTGGAGCGAACATCAACCCTGGTCCGCCAGCATACATGCTACCATGTTGGAGGAAAGGAGGTAGTGCTTGATTCATCAAGGCAATTTGTTGATTCATTGCTGCCATGACAGCTGGGCTTGGAAAGTGGAAACCCTGGATGTCCAAATCAAAACCTGGAGGAACTGGGGATTGTTGAACACTTGGAGGAAGAGGCTGGGTCATCTGTCCATTCTCATTGTTGTCATGGGTGTTGTTCCCTCCTTCCTCCTTAATGTTTTCGGATGGTTCTCTCTTGACTTGACTCATCTGAACCGAGTCGTTGCCGAGCCTCGGACTTTCGAGTTTTACCTCTTTGACTTGCGGCTGCTGAGTCATTTGTCCTAGAGTTTGTTGCATCTGACGCTGCATTTGATTTTGGAAGTTCTGGATGTTCTGGGCCATCTGGACGTTCTGGGCCATGAATTCATGTTTCTGGGATAGTTGGGCGAGGTAGTCATGCTGCATGTGGTTTGAGGATTGGGCTGCCATTTCATGCTGTTGTTGGCTAAGGATCGCCCCTGTTGAGTGTTTTGCGATGTGGGCGACTAGTCGGTCGAGTTCAGAGAAGGCCTGATTGCAGGCATTGCAGTGGTAGTGGTTCTTTCGTTTTAGCTTGCAGAATGGACGACTGCAACTTTGCTCTGGTCCGTAGAGCGTATGAGGTGAGGTTGAACTTGTTGATGGCATGATCTGGGTTTCTGAAAAAGGAAAGGGGTGTCGAAATTAGCGTGAGGTTTTTGATAAATATTGAGGGTTATTAGATCCAGTTTTAATCAGATATGATTAGTAATCTGCCAAGAGGCTAGAAACATTCAGCCTGGTTTGCCCTTGGCTTCATCAGCCATCAGCTTCATCAGGGAAAGTTTTCAAGCTATGGCGATTATAACTAAAACTACGGATTTGAAAGCACAGAAAACTGGTCGGAAACACGAACCTTGGTGCACGGAAGTTCGCATGGATAGCATGGCGCCCGGAAGAGCGGGTTCGCTCGGCGGTCCGCTGACCGGATAATAGGTTCCTGCCGCCCTCACCACTAGCAACAATCAACCAAACAACCAACACTTCAAATACCTCCCACTATAATACAACCACCGTGTAAAGTTCAAACAGAGAAAATAAACACAAAAAAACTGTTTGGAATGTTTGAAATGAAATAGAAAAGTACAAAGAACTCTATTTAACTTTTAATCTTTCTGTATTGAGTGCGTCTACGTGCAAACATGCAAACTCAAATCTGTGTCAATGTGTCTGTAAAATCTGTACTTTGAGGAAAACTACCAAACGAAACTCGTGTAGCAAAGTAAGGGTGCGCAAGTCTTCGTGCTCTCTTAATATGAAACTCACCCGTGGTTTTATACGTGTCAGGACTAGGAACTTCCGGTTTCTTATCATCGATAATAGATCTGCTCTCCTCCATCATAATCTCCTCCTGCTTTTCGATCAGCTCTGAGGTATTCTTCACCTGTATCCGGGGCTTCGATTCCTGGACGAGGGACTGCGGTAGCGTCTGAGTTTCCTGTTTCGGTTGTTCTGGACCATGCTCGCCTTGACCATGATGTTGCTTCTCATGAAGAGACATAGTTGAGTATCTAACGAAGGAGTACGCACAATTTGGACGCGTACAATGAAAGTGTCGGTTGACCCTGTTGCTGTGACACCCAGGCAGTCGACAATCAATCATCTTGTCGAAGAAAGCAAATCCAGGTAGGATGTCTACATTATCATGAAAGTCTTTACTGTGCATCAGAAGCTGATCAGGCCTTTCCGTGGAGAAATGACACCTGACTTGGGAACAGTGATGATGCCTCGTGGGCCTGAGTGTACACGCCGGATCTGGACAACTATCAGGATTGTAGGTAGCGAATCCTTCCGGTTCACCAACGCTATTAGGGGATATACTTCCTTCTCTCTCATCGACTATTACGTTAGGAATCATGGTTGGAGTAGTGGGTTTAGGTAGCTTAAAACTGGTGAATATTGCTTGGGGAGAGTCCTGGGTGTGAGTTGCAGGATCTCCACCAGACCAGATTTCAATCACTCTGTTCTTTGGCGGCCTCCCTCTCTTCCGCCTAAACATGGCATCGATATTCGTCAGATGTGTTAAGGTGACATCTGGAGAAAGCGCATGAGATGTACAGGAGAGATCGAGATTTCTACTGTACTCATGGATTTTGTAATGTTGCAGTCTTCTAAAAGGCTTGTCTGTTGCTAGAATAACTTCACGACAGTTCTCCCAGTTACAGTGATAATGTTTCTCCTTATCGAAATAGGCACAGCTATCATCGCAGCCTCCTTCCTCGAAAAAGGCGTCAGTGATCCGTTCCTGAGTTTCGTGTTCCCGAAGGTGTTCCCGCACCTCTCGAGGGTCTCGCAAAGTTGCTCCACAGCCATCAAGCCCACAATGATGATGTTCCCTGCCAAGATGACAGGGACAGTCGGCTGAGGCTGGTGCTAGGAAAGCTAACTCAACGGATGTCAGCTGTTGTTGCTGCTGCTGGATCTGAAGTTGAGATGGTGATTGATCGATGCTGAGGGTCGAAGTGCCAGTTCCAGTCGATTGTCCAGTGGAAGGAGCCGTGAGGTCCATCGCGAGGTCACTTGCGCTTTGGAACGAGTCATCCATCGAGTAATATGAAGGAGATCCTCTACCCTCGTTCGAACTCTCGCCATTGAGACTCAATGAAAGACTCTGGGAGCTGATTTCGTCCGGCATCCAAGATCCAGGTGGTCTTACACCTCCAGTAGCTCCAAGTTGTTTGTACTTCCGGTACGCTATCTCTGAATCATTCCTCTCATGCTTGCGTTTATGGGAGATGAGCTGACCTGATGAGTGCAGCACGTAGCTACACTGGGGTCTGATACAGTGGATATGATTGCACACTCTGGAGAATCTGCATTGTTCAAAGGGACATGCTTCGGACTTCATGAATTTCTTGAAACCATCTCGGGTAAACTGTTCATCTTTGATGTGGTAGGACTTGTGTTTATCTGAAAAGAGAAAGATGTTTAGTTCACTGTCTAAGGGTGGAACCTCAAGAAGAAAAGCAAGACTGAGGGCTAGGTTAGAATATTTTCTGATTTTTATGATTCTACTTTGTCTTTTTGATGACTGATGCAATGACTGTAATTCCCAACATCTATCTTTTGAAAAACTAGCCTTACCCATGTCAGCTTTGTTCTTGAAGGTGTGACGACAACCCTGTCGTCTGCAATGAAAATGAGTGGTCCTCTGACCAGCAAACGGACAATGCTCAGTTGCGCAGCTCTCCGTCGCCCTAAATCTCTGGAAGCCTTCTTGGATGATGGCTGAGTCTTTGCGATGATAATTGGCATGCATCTGGACATCGGAAGTCGAGATGTACACCTTGTCGCAGTTATCATGGATGCAGTGGTAGTGGGTTTGCTTCTTGTTGTGGGGACAGACCCTGCCAGGATACCTCTCTGCACAGTCGTCATTGGGGGAGTACCTCATGAAGCCATGTTGCAACGACTCATCCCTCTTCTTGTGCCATTTGAAGTGTCTTATCATCTCTTCTTTTTTCACGAAGACTCGACCACTACAGTCTAGGCAGTGGAAATGCTCCCTGCAACCGAGTTCCTTGCAGTAGGCACTTCCACATTCCTGCCCACTCGAGTACCTTCTCACGTAACGAGAGTAGTCTATGATGGGCTGGGGAATCGATTTTGCACCACCGATCATGGAGTCTGCTACTGGTGACATACTTTGTCTCAGAAGAGCTGAAACAAAAAGATTACATTTTTAATCATTTATATGTCATAAATAGCAAATTTCTAAAAAAAAATCCAAATATATGGAGGGAAATCACAGGAGATTACGTAATTTTTCTTACTTCAAAAGTGACGTAATCGAGCCCATGAAAGAATCTGCACTATTTTTAGCAATAGCTGACACTATTTATGTTTGCTGGAGAAAAGAACTAGAAACGAAATGATTTCCTTCCGATTACACTTGAGATATTTGGACTTGAACCTTTGAATCTCATGACATTTTTTATGGTATACAGATAGATAAATTAGACTGTTACAAAAATAAGTCTTGCTTTTAATGATGAAATAAGAAAAAATTAGGATTAGGGGAAAAGATAACTAATATCTGCGCTCTGTTTACAGTAAAAAAAAAAGGAGATAACTTAAAACCGATTTGCTCAATTATGGTAATTAAATGTTTGGCAAATTATAATTTATTACAGCATTGCAGTAATAGTGAAAGGTTAAAAATCAACTTTAATATTTGACAGATCATAAAATTTTCCCTGGCAAAAAGGTGTAATGCTAAATCGATTTGAAATTTCTAATATAATCTGTTGGTAATGGAAGAAGAGCGTTACGAAAATGCTTAGTTCAAATCGATCAAATACCGACTGCAGTTATCGAAACACTTTTAGTTTGAGGTAGGTAAGTCAGATACCTGAGAAGTAATTTTCTGTTTTACCAAGTGCCGACAACGCTTGATTCGACTGCTCTATTGCACCACTGTAGGGAATGTAGATTGCTGCTTCTTTAATTATCGACCGATCCTAAAAGTCCGACAGAAAACTGTTTGGCGCGCTCATGACGAACTACAATTTTTCGATACACATATCAAGAGTTATGAGCACATCGTTCGTCGACCCACGCTCCCACATGATAGTCGAGAGGCTGAAAACTGGTTGGCTTGTTCGGTTCGCGAAATAAAGGGAATGCGCAAAAAGGGGAACACAAGAGGGAAGAATGGTCCGGACAAAAAACTATCGTCTGATCACAAATACGTGTATGCAAAAACCATACTTGAGCTCATTTTTAATATCAATAGAATATCTATTCAAATTTATCTTTAAAGAAAAAAATGATTAATGATCATGATGCCAATCAAAAGTTTCCATTTAAAGGAACTCTAATTAAAATGATAAAAATCTTTCATTTCGGACAAAAAAAAAAGAATCTAAAATTTAAATTAAACATCCGAATTTCCATAGAGGAAAATAACTCAAATAAAAATTTGGAATCATTTTCAAGGAGCCTCTTTTAAAAAAGTCTTAACCCAAGGTGGAAGATAACATCTTATTCGGTCATAAATATTACCATTTCTTTCACCTGGTACTAACTTTTCAGAAAATTCAAAAGGGGGTTGAACTACGTCCCTGTTGCATGGAAATATTACCTCCTTGGATCGATCCACGTACGCGATCGTACAATATGTAAAATATACGTCCGCACGTGATTATAGGCTGTACTACACAAGAAAACTCACTATTCAGCCTGTAAGATCAATCGAGCGACTACGACCATTGTTTTGCTGCGGTAAAATCGTTTCCTTTACACGACATAACATACGAGATTAATTGGCCAGCTTCCGTCATAAATCTCAACTTTTCTCTCCAGATCTTTCGATTTCATTCTTGTTTATAAAAGTTATAAAGATAGCAATTAGGTTCAAAGTTAGAGCAGAAACATCTTGAGGTCATCATCTAGATCCAGGATTTTACAAGAATACTCAGCCTGGTCTCAATTTCTTGTATCAATTTTATCCATTTACCGTAAAATCGATACAATTAGAGAAGAACGAGGTAAACACAAAGATCGTTTCGGTTCGCGAGTTCCTGACGTTAAGACTTCACATAACGATGTTCCCCCCGAGGAAGATTGCAACGCCGGCTTTGATCAGGACAAGAAAGGAAAACCACAAGAAACCGGAGAAGGACGATATCGGCCAAGTGCCTCCTCCCTCTTTGCCGAAATTACCGAAACGCCGAACGATCTTTAAGGACGCAAGAAGGGGGCCTAGTGCGCTGAGGGGGTTGGGAATCGGGGTCCGTTCTCGTTTTGGTCCAAGATTTTGCAGTACATGTGGAATACCTACGGGTATGTGGACAAGTATGCCGGACCTACGGACGCATTCGTGCGATTCCGAGAAACGCTCTCTTAGTTCGGACCACGTTTGAATGCGTTCAGAAACGAGTTTAAAAATTGTCGAATATTTCAAGGAGTCGCCGCGGCGTTTAGGCCCCATTCGCGGTCCCCCTCTGTGTTGAGGAAAAACAATTGTGAAAAACAATATTGTGAAAAAGAATTTGAAAAGATTTAGAGATTGGTGGCTATAAACTTTGGGCACGTCGAAATGTCAGTGATTTAAAATTGAGATTATTATTTAGTTTCTTAAGCACATGAACATTAAATGAGTTTAATTTTACTGGATCACAATCTGCTTAGCATAAATAAAATGATCCCGCCATTTGCATGAGAGATGAGTTTGAAAAAAAGCGCAGATTATCACTCAGACTCTTCAATTATTCATCCGGGGCCCATTGTCGTTCATCAAAGCGACGTCTCGTCAGGTATTCGCGTTGATTTCGAAGCTCGGCGCGCCCTTGGTGAAATAAAATGGAAAAGTCGAGATGATGAGAAAAGAAAGAAGAAGAGAAGGATGGAAGGTAGTAGGGCATCGAATAAAGAAAGAAAGGGACAAGAGTATCCGTGTCCCTCCACATATGCGGAGGTCCCGTATGGGCCCAATGGATATAATACCAGGACATAATGCTCGCCAAATCCTCCTACTCCTTCGCTCTCTCCTCTGATCCACGTTCTTCTCATTCCATTTTTCTTCTCTCTTCTTTATTCCTTAAGAATTCGCCCCATCCGAACATACACAGTATTCTCTAACTTGCTCTTCTATCTTTTCAGTTTTATTTTTAATTACACTCATTTGGAATTCATGGGAAAAACTAATTAAAAGCAATTTGAACTGGTATAAAATTGAAATTAAGCACGAGCTTAAATCCCTGATTACCTGATAATGTCGAGAATATTATACATATGCATGATCACAAAGAAGTTTTGAAGGCCGGGTAAAAAATAAGGTAAGGAGTGCAGAATTAGTTGAAGGGTGAGATGTGAGTGGGGGCTAGGGGGCTAGGCAGAGAGAAATCGTACACTGAGGATGCCACCCACGCACGGTTCGGAAGAGTGCCGGGGGCACGACTTTAAATGAGAATACGAAAAACGTGACGGGGCTTAAAGAGCAAATCTTAAAAAATATGAGAAACCCCGGGGACGACACGCACGATTCTACCTCTGGGCCCCTTTCCGGCCCCCTAGCCCTAGTTGATGCCCTCCCACCCTATCTTATACTCTCTGCCTTTCAGTCGAACCCTTTATATTCGTCGTTCTTAAAACTCGCGCGGCCCAGCGAAAGAAGGGGGTTTAAAATTTTCAAAAAGCCGATCCTGAAAAGGCCCCGTATTTCAGAGCTGGGGTCTCTCTTTTTTATCATTTAATCCGCAAGGCTCGGCTGAATAACCCTTTATAACTCGGTCCTACTCGTACGCGTGGTTTCACGTGTGTAAGATTGCCGGTGTACACACTAATAAAAATACTAACGAGAGAATCTGCGTCATCGAGAATGTGTATATGAACATGAACGCTTATGTAAGCTAGAAAGGAGTTGGTGTGAGTCTGGATAATGTGGAGTGCCCGCTGCGCCCGTCGTCGCGGGCCCGGAGGGTCCATTGAACTTTTTCGAGAGGGCCTAAATACCGAAAAAAAGTCCTAACGGACCGTTCTCGATGGTCCTTGTCACAACATTGTTTCCGGAAAAATGGCTTCGATCCGCTTCGTTTCGGTTCCGAGGGGGGGCAGGTGCGATTTAATTTAATAACCGTCAGAAGTGTGTATTCGTGATCCCAAACTCTCCAACAAAGTACCAAACCCTATCGCGAAAAATCTCTTTTAATTTGCATATCGTCACAATTGGTCTCGCTGATTCACTCTCGGGAGTGCTATTGCAGCCGGATCTGGAATTGGGAATTATGTTGCATTTATTTAATTGTGATTGTATGGTAGGGAACTTTTGAATGAGTCATTTTTAATGTTTTCATTGTGAAGGAAAAATATATTTTGAAGAGATGCTTGTGTTAAGAATTTTCATCCCAATCCTTGTTAATTAAGATATCTTTCAGAAACTTGTCAAAAAGATTAATATTCATCATTTGTTCAAGTAGAAAATCGAGTTAGCCAGACATACACAATTTCCGTCTTCACAGTATGTTTCCGTACAATGTACAGTGCAGACAGACAAACTTACTACAAGTCTCATATCATCACTGTTGAGCTGAAGATTTGGCAGGATGCTTATTCTAATTTGTCTCCGGACGAGTAATCATAAGAAATTTCATATACTCGATATATTTCTTGCAAGAACATTTTCACAGACATCAAGTCACCAAATTTACTTTTCATGAGTGTACAAAGGGATCTAAATTCACTAAACTTTAAAGAGAGGAAAGGTTTGAGAGGGAATGGCTTTCTTGGAATTCTGCTTTTTCTTTCAGAACAAAATCAGAGCGTTTCTTAAAATTTATCATCATACGAGCATCTGTGAGTATTTTCAAAGGGAGGTGAAAGAGGGAAAAAGAGAGTGAAAGTGAAGATAGTCTGCGAGTGAGGTGGAGTAAGAGAAGACAGTAAACTATTCTAAGATACGAGAGAGTGTCGGCGACTTATTGTCTCTCAGCAAGCACTCTGTGTTATTTCTGTCAAAATTACGTTATGGTCGCCATTCTCTTGTCCCGTTTTGCACTATCCATTTAACACCTTCTCTACCGCAGATATATAGTTATTATAAGGAAGAATGAAAACGAGAATTTAAAATGAAAATCACCTGCAAATTCGAGGGTTCGTTTCCGTGCTAAATTCAGTAACCAATTAAAAATATTTCAAGCTTAAACTTCTAATTCATATTGATTAAAAGGTATTCAAAAAAGATGAATTGTGTAATAAATCAATTAGCATAAAAATGTTAAGTAATTTCATTCTTGTGCTCTTTATTCCGTTGAGAGAGAAGAAACGTAATGGCTAGTCATTGCCGCGTTCTAACATTCGTGGCGAAGAGCTCATTATAATTAGTGCGCCATTTGCGAAGGTTCGTGATTGGTCAGTCGACTCTATATCCGCGATCTACAGAGATCTATGAACGCGGAATCGCCACTCTGTGTCGTCCACGCACTACGTGAAACCGCTCAAGGCGCAAGGAAGGAAGTCCAACAACAAAATTTATAGCAACCCTCTGGCCCTCTCCCCTGCCCCTTTCATTATTCTCTTTCAGATCTGCCTACATCTGATTTAATGACTTTCGAGAGTTGTAGATCCTAGCCTCCCAGAGTCTGGATCGAGTCATTAAAGGGAAAAGGACGTGCATTATGATTATAATTAAGGGCATATGTTACTTTACATACCCACAAATTTAATTTCGCCAACTTTACGTTTGTAATCATTAATATTGTCAACATAAAGTTGGCGAAACATGAAGACTGGTTTTGTTAGAAAAAATCACAGTTGGTAGCAGTGACCCCCGCTTTAAAAAAGATTTAAGATTATGATTCTAGTTTGAAAGGTATTCGTACAATGACGTAGCCAATTTTGAACCAGCCTCCGCCCTCTGACAGGCGTAACCCCTTTATCAGCCCAATGGATGTCTCATTTTCCCAAAATACCATCAAACATCTGTCGCATCTGCCCGTCTCCAAAAAATTCGTGGGAAGGTTCTTTTAAAAAATGTCTGCAATGCTCGATCACTTGGAGTCGAATTTCTGTTTTGACAGCAGTTCGCCGATCCGTGGTGCAATTTCGGCTCGATTTGGCGCGAAATAAAATTCCATAGAGAGCCAAGCGTCGTGTATCGAACAAAGGCGACAGTTTTTCGGCCCCTTCCACCCCCTCGAGTCTATTTGAATTTACAGAAAGGGTTCGATTCTGTTTATTTTCATCGATGGCGGGGAATTGCGCCCCCGTCTATTGGAGGCTAATGTTACATGAGTCCCCTCACTTTTACAGAATTGTTAGGGGTGGGAGAAGGGGTGTCGACGTAAGTAGTGCGTATGGCCTCGAAAAATCCATACTATGTACGAGTGATTGAAAAACCCTGGACCCTGGGGTAAAACGATACCAGTCTGCGACATTAATTGCCCAGGCTGCACTGTAGCCCACCAATAAGAACGCACGTGGCTCCACTTGTGCGTTGCTACGATTTTACCCCTCCATTTTTCAATGTTGCCTTTTCAAGCTTCTGAATACAATCATTGGCGAAGCATTTTGGGATCAATAGTGAGTGTAGGAGGGAGCAATCGAAATTTAGCATTCTATTATAAGAGTAACAAAATAAAGGATTATATTTTTGTAAGAAATTAAAAATTATGTATACAAAATATTAGGAGCTTTAGATGGACGATTACTGTAGATGATTTGGTTACGAATAATCTAAAACGTTTCATGACCAAGTCTTTATAGAAAGTTGGTAATACTGACTTATATCGTGTTGGGAATTGATGTGAAAGAACGACGTAATGGCGATGGTAAGCGATTTGAAAAGGTGTGTTCGAGGGCGAGGTAGGCCGATCTCGACTTCGACGTTTGCAACGTCATTGTTAAGGGGGTTTAAGAAAAAAAACTCGTTTCTAAGGCAGTTGCTTGAGAGATCGGAGTCTCAGATTCCAAAGCACATTAGTCGAAATGAGACATATGAAACTCCTTTTACATCTACGTCTTAAACAAACCATTTCATAGATACAGAAAAAGGAACTTTAGCCTGAAGGAAATCAATTTATAAAGAAGGTTTCGAAAATAAAGAGTCATTATACATAATTAATCTTTCCTATTCAAGAGTTCAGATTTATTCATGGTTCTCGTCAAAGTTTTGAGGAAACTGTATTCAAAATAGGTTTTCAAAAGAATGGAAAAGGGATTTTAAACGATGGTATAATTCTATGTTTCGAGTGACTTCGATCTCTTCTCGCTTGAGTCCCTTTAAAGTTTGTTAAACGCATGCCATAAAATTCGAGCTTTACACCAGGAAAAAGAGTGGTTTAGAATTTTATGTTAAAGTCTATCGTGAAGGTAATGGGAGGTGGTAAGTTCTTCCAGGAAACCGCGAATTTACATGCTACTAGGCAAGTTTTTGCCCGGAACACAATAAAGTTACGACCGCAACGTATTGCGCTTCCCTCTGCAGTTTATACGAATGTCTAGAACGAATAAAATACGAGCTGGAACCGAAATGTGAAGTGATTGCATGTATAATTCCTTCAATGTCAGAGAATTTTAATGCCAACTACTTCAAGCTTCAGCATTCTTTAGTTACCATAAAAAAGATGTTAATCGACAAATGTATCCATAGCCGATTGAATATTGATTTAAATTAAATTAAATCTTCTTCAATAATTATTGTTTATTTAATTGCACAAGAAACTGTTGTCATTTTCAAATATTGAATTTTTTTTTCACTAAAGCAACATTGTTCTCTTGACAGGAGAACATGAATATCAACAGAAAGTGTGAATACTTCAAGATGAACGATTATTACTTGAATAAATATTTGAAGGTAAAACATTATTTCTATGAGAAATTACAGAGTCATTTGAATGCACGGATGAAATCTTATGTAAACGAGGTGAGGTTGCAGTGCTTCAAATTCAGTCAATCACATCTCGAAATGTTTTTTTTTTAAATTTAAAATTTCAAGTGTTTTTTTACCTTTCCAGGATGGAATGAAAGAATGCGTTGATGTTTGTTTTGAGTCTATTGCAGCGTCACTCGAATTTTTTAGTCTTAAGTGCTTTGGACTGATTGCTGGACAATACATCACTGTTCCGTTTGTAGAAAATTTTATTTTCATCATTCTAGAATTTCAATCCATGAAATTTTATGGCATGCTAGACAAAGCAATATAAACTATCAACACTTGGAATTGAACTTTCATCTCTCAAATATATGCGTAGTAACATCAAGAGAAACTCGACTTAAAAATAAAAACGACATTCCCGTTGAATCTCGCCTAGAAAAAAAAAAGAAGACGCCAAAGACCAGGAATTACTTGAGCTCAATCATAGAGCTTGCGATAGGTCGAGTGCTTTTGTCTCGTCTTGTTTTGCGGGCTATTTTTCACCAGGCATTGGCAGCACGTTTGATTTCGAAAGACCAAACGGTGCAATTAAATTTAGAATATTTTTTAAATTTCTGCGATTCCGCTCGGATGATTTGGCACGGGTTGGAATCTCCACTTACCCCTCCCACCCCGAAAATCACCCTCGTGGCCACTTCTTGTGAAAGTTTTTCCTCTGAGCCTAAAACAATCGGTGCTGAGCATCCGCGAGTCTCTCGTGGTTGTTCCTACCAGAGAAACCGCGAATGGACTTCATCCTGATCCTCTTTTTTCTCGCTTTTTGTCAAGCGCGAAATAACAGAGCTACAGGGACCCTGCCACTGTGAGGGGAGGGAGCGAGAGGGAAGAATCGTAAAACAGATTGAGAAAAAGAGAGGGCTAAGGGGTCGGAAGGGCTCTTAAAGAGCTGCGAGCTAACTCGAATTACCAAAGCTGAGGAGCAACGAGTTAAACGTTCCTCACCGCGTTAAGGTGAAGAGCCCTGGGGCGGGGGTGGGGAGAAGGGTTTAAGAAGAAGAGGGAAAGAGAGAGAGAGAGAAAAGCAATAACAGCCGAGAATGCAGAATGATGGAAACATGAGTTAGAGGCCCCATATCTTTAACTTTTTCCTTTTTAACCTCCTTTTTCTTTTTTTACCCCCTATCGATTTCTCATTCTTTTAATTTATCACCAAATTACAAGTTTCTAACTTGGCTTCAAAAAATGTCAAATTTAGATGTTATTACAGTATTTCGAAATGTAGGACGCTTTGAAATATGGATGCTTCGAAAATTGGAAGACTTTCAAATTTGGAAGCTTTCCAAGACAGCTTTGAAGAAGTAAATGCTGTCAAAGGTTCGAACTTCAATTTTAATAATTGACATTTGGATTAGGTAAGGTATTCAAGTCCTCGTTTTTATCTTCTTTCATATATGTATTTAATTCTTTGCTCATTTTTTAGATCTTGCTCTTTTATTTCTCTCGTTACGCTTCACTCTCAGCAGCAGCCAGTGCCCACCAACGCACGCCTCTTTCGTTTCGCGATTATATTCTGGAAATAGTCAACCGGATGCCGCATCGCAGAGTCGCGGATGCACTACACTCCCAAGTATGCACCGTTTGAACTTCTGTCGCTGAAGATTCGTTACCATTTTTCTAGTCTAAAAAGGAAACGATGGCAGACGAAAATTCTCTGAACTGTCTTGCTTTGAGATCTCACCCAAGAATACGAAAGCAAACTCTCGAGAAATGACTGTAAGATAAAGTATGTCAAAAGTCAAAAGTTACACTAACAAAATGATGGAAAAATTGTACAATTAGAACTAATATGTTTCGGAGGCTGTTATCTAAATTTCAACAGTCTGGCATTTTGATATGTTCAATTATGCTATATCTATTCAAATTGCTCGACTGAGAAAAATTATGAACACTGTATTCTCGAGTTTTTACGAGCAATTCTCTGAGTTAACAGTCGATAGCGCGTGACAATCTGTGCTAAGGCACAAATTACAGAAGCTTTAGCGCGCGAATGAATGCACTTAACGCCTACTCTTGTATTCTCGACAGCATAGCAGCTGTTAAAGTGTTTGACAAATCGCTCTTTCAAACATTTTCCCGTATCTGCTGAGGATTGTTTTAAATTTCAACCCGAACTCGAGAACCGGTTGAAGCAGTTTGTGAAAGATCTTAATTTTTACCGGTTTTATAAAGCAGGATGACATAATGAAATGAGAAGTCTCTAATCACCATCCAAATGAAAATTTCTCTTCTACACTTGTGTTTTGAGCGTTTCCGAAAATGGCGCGACGCACGGATGCCATTTTCGAGGATTGCATCTGATTGCCAATCGTTTCCGGCTGAGATTGTTTGTTCTTGGCGAACGGCAAATTTCTTTCTAGGTGTTGACGAACGTCGTCGGAAAAACGAGTCACGAAGCCAGGAAAAACTGGGACGGGTGCGTATATCCGACGAATGGCGGCGATTCGAGGCTTCGAGTTCGTGCAGCGATGAATTCCTCGTTTCGAGGACGGCATGCGATTGCCAATACTTGTTTCCCGATCTAAACCAATCGGGGCCAATCATTGGGCCAACTACGCGAGAGCAGACGCTATGCCAAATATCACCAACCTTATTGCAATCGATGTCCAATCGTTCCTGATTTTTATGAAATTTAAAAATAAAAAAAAGCGTGAAACCTCCCCTTTTAGTTCGGTCGTAAGTAAAAAATGAGAAGATGAAGGTAAATAAGGTCGAAAGTCAAGATCAAGATTTGTCGAAGGTTAAGTTAGACAAAAGAGTGAAAAAGAATCTGGAATTCGAGCTCAGTGCCTTTTTTGTTCACAGCCTCATCGTGTCCTTTTCACTCTATTAATTAGTCTCGGTAGTTCGCTCTCGGTTAATTTACTCCAGAGATTTTTGTTTCGTCGCGCGATCCCAACATTCGGGGAAGAAAGAGTCCAAGTCCTCTCTCCGTCAATTAACCCCAGCCTTTTTCCAGTTACTTGCCAAGATTCGTGCTGTCGTATCGATAAACGCAAGGGCGAAAGATAAAACTCGCGAGAACAACCAACCAGGGGGACAAAGAGCCAGCCAGGACTCTAATTAACGCCCGGATTGTGAGAATAAACACTAATCTTAATATTCTCTGAAAACAAAATCGCTTAAGCAAAAATTTCCTCATGTCCACCTTTGCACGCAAAATCAGCTCATAACATATTTTCCCTCCATTATAAAAAATTGTAACAGCATTCCACTTCTGTTAAAGGATTGAGTATGCATTCTGCATTCTGTGAGTGCGTGTTCTTTAATGTTGCTGCGAAGGAGAGAAAGAAAGAAGGGGGTGGAATGGCCTGGAGTTTAAGGGGGCGGGAGATGGGAGAGTTGGACTTGGCCATCGGCCTCGGAGCCGATTCTCGAATGGTCGAAATTAATAAAAAGTTGAGGAACGATAAATTAGGCCGGCGGCACCGTGGCCCGGAGTCTGGCCAGTGCGAAGCCCTTGGCTGCGGTCCGGGCGATAATAAATTCCAAATATAAAATTTCGAATCCGCCGCGTTTCACCGGTTCCGACGCGGTCGAGGCTTTTTACGAGAGTGCCATTGTGTCTGGGGATCCCCCGGCTCGCGTTACTCCGATTCCCAATACCGTGGACTCCAAAGCGGAGGCCTCACGTCCGTAAGACGAATGGATTCCGGTAATTATTATTCGCGAAATGGATGTTAATTATGTGGAATTCCGAAGCGAGGACAATCCTGATTAGCAGGGGCGCGGATCTCTTCTCTACTTTTTTGACAGACAAGAACAGATTTCAAACAGAGATTTATAGCTCCCAATAATTCCCAGAGAAATACCTTCAAATTTGATGACTATTTTCTTGCAGCCGGAATTTATTGGCACTTTTATAATCAATTTTTCCGCATTTGAAGAGAGTTCAATGCCGAATTCAGCAAAGATACTTTTTTTAATTTCAATTTGAATAACAAAACGTTGGAAATTTAATTTAGCTTGATAAAATGTTAAGATTAGTTCTATAATTAAAATATAACGCTGTAATAAGAAACTTTTATGATTGTAACTAATAAGAACTTTTAATCCGTTACAAACAATAAAACCATAAAGAATACTTTCGCAATATTTTGCTTATTTAATGGCTTAGTAACGTGCAAAAAGATTGCCTATTTTATTACCAAATTTACTCAGTGTAAACACCGTTTAAATTGCATTCAATCTATCGTCTTAAAACTCTTAATGCACTTTGAGGAACAATTCCTTTCGCTAATTGGAAAATGTTAAATCTCTTGGATAGGTTTTGAGATCAAATAAATCCGGTCAAGTCAAGCAAGAGATAAAGAGACATATGGACCCTGTCAGATATTTATTTAGGCGTTAATTTGAAAAGTTTCAAATGAATCATGAAAGTCGCTGCAATGTTTTACTCCCCTCCACCCCTTTTCTATTTCGCCAAGTTGCTTTTTAATGGTATTTCTCCAAGGCTATAGGCAACTGGTTAGTTCTTTCGCATTCTGTGCGCACGCGAACAACCGCGGAGAAACACAGTGACGATTGTTTCCGAGCCATTGTTTAATTTCTTATAATCGAATCCAATTTATAGTCATTTTCAATAAATCACCGCCGTAAATAACCGGACAATATCGGGTCACGGGTTACGACGTCAGCATTGCTGATATGAAAGTAACGTTTCGCCTCAGTTGCCGGTAGGATTGTCGCTTTTGTTGCCCAACTCTGATATTTATATTTGTTAACGCTTACTAATTTTATTTATCGAGTGATAAATTAGTTATACATCAAAACTCCATTGTCAGAATGAAAGAACCCAACTTCTGTTTGGTACCCAGAAATTTTCCTCATATTTTACGTAACATTAGATATGATTTAATTATACACCTTGCATAGTTATCATTTATAGGTGTGATGTCAACGGAATTTTCTTAAATTATTTTTGGTTACGCCTCCTGATTAAAGAAAATCCTATAACTTAATCGAATTTCATGGAAAGGAATGTTAAAACCGCGTAAAATTGAAATCCTGGCACGAAGGGAAATTTGCATAAACGTTCTCAACTCTCGGGACACTAGATGGTTCATTAGTTCAGAATAACGTCATGGCGTAAACGCTTCCTGCGTCCGAGCAGAGCAAACGTCTGTCTACTTGTCCGTTCCATCGTGTACTAGTGTAGTACTTAGTCTCCTTCCGTTGCTCCTTTTCTCTTCCAGATGCAGACGTCTGCTCTTTGAGAGTAAGTGAGCGAGAAGGAAAATAAGAGAGGGATAATAAAGCGAGGAAACGAGAGAGATAGAGGCCGCATCATGTCTCGCAGGTGCAGATGTAGGTGTAGTGTGCAGGTCCGGTGAGTGTAACGAGAGACAGACACCCGCGCGTTATCTCTACACGATGGAAATATGAGCGATGCATTTTTTTCGGTTGACGTAGCCTCCGTAGTCTTTCTCTGTTCACTCGTCGTCCTTTCGATCCAGCAACGTTTTCTTCGTGTTAACACGATGCCGTGCTCTAATGCAGTACGTCACTGTAAATACTAACGAGGAATGAACTACAGCATGCAAAAACTTGATACACTATCGCGAAGTTCAAGAAAACCATGCTCAGAGCTAAATATACGACTTTCTCTATAAAAATTTCACCGAGATCTTATATTTTTCAGTACTTCATCAAAAATCATGATTTTATCGCTAGGAAATTCAGCATTTTATTTTTGGGTATATAAACAACAATATCTGTATCGGTATGGAATGATAATAATAATTTCCCGAGGTAAATTTATGAAAGGATAAATTACTTTCCGGTTGCTTTATTGAAAACGTTTACCTACTTTTTTATCGTATATTATAAATCAAACCATAAAATTTCCTCTGACTTCCTTAAAGTTGACATAAAGATTAAACCAGGCAAACTGAAATTATCTTCTGGTTACATAGTCTCTTTTATCCTCTTAATCTGATAAGGGATTAATCTTGCAACCATAAATTTTCACTAATTTACTCGCCTAATCAGTTATTTAAACTCGGTCCGGATCCGCAATCATTGAATTCCTCAATGTCCATAAGTATATAAATTCAGGATATGAATGTTGTTAGAATAGAAAGAGGAAAAAACAAAACGAAAAATAAAAAAGGAAAATAATGTAAGAAGAGAAACCGCGGTGGGCCCTGGGGGCCTTGTGTGTATTATACGACCCATGCACCTATGCGGAATTTCTAGTGGGGGCGTGAGAGGGGAAGAGCAAAAATAGGAGAGAGAAGAGAGAACGAGGATCTCGTAAAACCAACTCGAGACTACCTCAACCTCTCGGCGTATGTAGTCCCTTGCATCAGTTATTTATTGTAGCTCCCGTTTATGCTTTATTTGTTATTTGCCTGTCCTCCTCACCCTTCCCGGCCACGTTCCACCTCTGGACCTACTTTTGTGCCCGCGCTTTCTTATCCGTATGCGTTATCCAACTCTCTCCAAAAAAGAAAAGAGAACAAAAATTCATAGGAACAAAGTCTCGTAACGATGGAAGATTATTTCTTATCACATTATTCTTCTTCGAAAAAGTGAAATCGTGATATACCACAAAAGAAAAATACCAAGAGGACAAAAGTTCTTATTACTTCCCTCTCAATAAATTAAGTCCCCCTAGCCAAAATGAATTTACCCTCATCTAAGCTTTAGGAAAGACGATAAAAATATTCCCAGATCTCTTAATTTTAATCAATTGTGAAAGAATAAATTAATCGAGGGCTTGGGAGGCTCCGCTTGATTCTTGGTTTAATCTCTTGTGATTTTTATTGAACCCAAAGCAGTCGTAACTGTTGGAAAGGAAATTGCCCAATTGTTATAATTACGATCGAATCATGTCTATCTCGGTACTTAATATAATATCCGTGGCATGCAGAACTCGTGTCTTTCCGAGAATCATTAATGTGCGCTATATGACTCGCGTCAGGAGATTATTTGCTGTCGTTTGACAAAACTTTAGTCGTTAAAGTTTTGATAGTTTGATCACACGTCACGTCAAAAGAGAAAAGGAGAGTGGAAAGCATGGCATCTGAAAGTAAAATCTCGGCGAAGTGCCAAGTTTCGTTTTCAAATTCTGCACCAATTCAAGTGAATTTAAACCAATTCGCAAGTTGTGATTATCCATCAACATCAGAGCAACTCGGTCGCTCGTATATCGCATTAGGGAACATTGAATCCTTACACGTCGCTTTTCAACTACAACATCGAATTTGTGGGATGAAGAGGAGGAGAGGGAGGGTGGGGGGTAGTGATAGAATAAAATCGAGAGAAAAAGAGAGACATCAAGGTAATTTAGAGAAGAGACCGAGAAAGAGAATAATACGTTAAAGCAGCAACAGCAACTACTCTAATTGGCCACTTTGTCCATTTATTCGATTTATTTAAATTATGGGACAATTGACAGTAGGCATTCTATTTTTTAAATCTCCCCGGCCACCGGGCTGATTGGGCGAGATTGGCGTGAGACACTGGCCCCACAGATTCCCCAGTTGTGGGCTTAATCAGCTTTGATTGCTGGCTCCTCTCTTTCTCCCCCTCCCTCCCTCACCCACTAACTCTCTCTCACTCACTCTTTCACTATCTATCTCTCCCTCTTTCCGTGCTTCGGACGCGCGCATCGCACTTTTTATTTTATTCTGCTTTACATCAGTCCCTCTCCTATCCTTCTCTCTCTATGTTTCAAAGTCTTCCTCCTTGTCTTTTATTGGATTTACCAAACCGAAATATTGTGGGAATGTTTCGAAGACGAGGTTCCTCTTAACATTGAGAGAAACCACGTGGCTTCCCCCTTAAATCTCCAAATATACCCCCACCGCCCTAATCCTGCGCCCCCACAATTTCTCCCCACAGTTTTGATTCGACGTCACGATTGAAATATAAATGATTGAGAATTGACTTCTTTTATCTCTTCATGGAAATAATTTGGACAGTTGTTAGATTAAACTATTAAGAGTTATTACGCATTTGAAATTGAAACATTAAAAATTGTGGCAGGTATATGCCCCCAACAAATGAATAGATTTTTCCACCCAATTTTGAGTCGACGCAATCGCGATTGAAATTCAACTTATCTTCAATCGAATTCTTTCATCTTTTCATTCCTCGATGCCCCCCTTCCCCCTCTATTGCCCCTCGCCGAAAAATGATAGCAGAAATTCCTTGTTCCATTCTCGTAAGGGTTTAATAAGAGTCGAGGGAAAGAGAAAAAGGGCTTGAGAGTTATTTATTGCATTCTGGGATTCAGAGTTAATAATTTACGGGAAAAAAATAATTGGCGAATTAGAAATATTTGTGAATTGGTGAGGTATGAGAAAAAGGGAGAATGGCTTTTTAAAATGAACCGGAACCTTGAATTAGGACCGGTTATGTTGATTAATGATTTGGTTTGTTTCTTCAATCTGCATTGGACATTTCTTTCGAAGTTTTCGGTTTTGGTGGTCCTTGTTTTGAGTTGTAGTATTATAATGAGGTAAGGGATATTTTAAATATGTGTAGTCGAGTCTGATGAGGGATTAGATGACGGATAAAAATTGTCAGGTGTGAATAGTGAGCGATCAAAATTATTACAACCATTTTGCAACATCTGCAATCTGAGAGTTGCATCATTATAACTTAAAATTACCAAGACGAATTTATTACTTGTAAAAAAATTCATGGTTTAGAGGAATAAACCTGTATGTCTCCCTCTTTCCTTCTAACGGCGATTTACCCCTTCACTTCAACCCCCCGCGACCCGCGGACACTCATCCTATTTCCTTGATAATTCCCATAATGCTGTGGGCGGATATTCCAATAAAGGGGGAAGAACCCCTACACCGAAACGTTGAAAGCTGAGACAACTTGATTCGTTGGATTACAGTTTATGGTGACGTTATATGTGCGCGAGAAAAAAATTTTCTGATATCTAAAAATCACTATCCACGTTCAGAAATAATCTCCACCACCATTTAAAAATAATTCATAAAATAATTAAAGCAAAGAGACCGATGTAAGAGTAGATGAGTCTTAAAGTAATATCATAATCCCCGTTAAATTAAATTTATCGAGCAACATAATTTTCTTCCTTGATAACCATAATATTAAAAATAATTCGCTTAATTCATATTCATGACTGTTAATTTTCGAATAATTCTCTACTAACTGAGGCTAACCTTTTGTTCCTGGTCGTGGCTGAGAGTCACGAAAAAGCAAAGTATCTTATTTAAATGTCATTAAAGACTCGACGACGTTTTTTTTTTCAGAAAGAAGGAAATGTTAACTCACCGGAAACCTTCGGGTCAGCTGCCTCCACCTTCATTGCTGCCAGGTTCGCTATTGTCGGTGGAACCTAAAAGAAATACATTATGATGTACAATGCACCTTCTCAAGTAGATGTTTATTAAAGGGGTAGGGGACAAAAAAGCATACGTCACGCCTGGAATCTGTCAATCATTAAAAAAAATATAAAAGGTTAAAATAAAATAATAAGAGTGAATATATGTTCGAGTTGATCGGAGACAGCCGGATTTTATAGCGACTGGAATGATCGTCGCGTGCAAAGTGGCCTCGTTTTGTTTAATTGAAATCTTGGGATAAAAAAGTCCTTTAGCGAGCCAACTGACAGGAGTGTCAATTTTTTATCGCTTAG
>JAUESI010000003.1:11900681-11935531 GCA_032275145.1 Synergus laeviventris | reverse complement strand
GATTGCAAAAGGTCAGTTTTTTCCTTCTTAATTTAATTCATAGATTTGTATAGACAATTTTCGGTAGTTTCTGCGTTGGATTTAAATTAATTAAAAATTAAAGGGGAATTTATTTATAGAATCGAAAATATTATGTATGAGGATTAGATGAATCAGAACTGACATAATGTATGAGCTGAGGATTTGAATGCTGCATATTAAGCGACCTCCAGGCAGTTAATAGAGATCTAATTGAAAAATGTGCGAGAGTCATTTATCGATTCCATAAATAGCGATTTATCTGTTAATCTCCACACACCAAGAAATGTATTATGCATTCCGAGGCGATCGTTATTCACGCAACAATGGAGATTTGCTGAAAATATTACGATTGCAATTTTCCAGAAAAAATAATTTTATGATTCTGTTGGAATTTTTTGTTTTGACTTGTTTCTTTGCAAAAAAGACTATTTATTTCTTCAACTGTAGCTGTTTGAATTGTATAGAAATTAAAAGAGAAATTAGTATTCCTTTGCATATTAATCGTACTTATTTTCGTTATAAATTATTTCGAGGCAAGTCTTTATGATTTTTAAATATTTAAATTGAGGTCATCAATAATTAACGAGGTTCTTCAATCGGCCAAAGCCCCGTCTATATTAATTACTGATATTTTTTCAGTAACGATTTATTATGAGACTATGAAAAAGTATTTTTTGCAGTTAAATTGCTTTTCCGGTATAATTCTTGTTCCTACCAGGAATAATCAGAGAGTAATTTAAACTTCGATTTTTGGGTCGCGGACTGAGAATTGTTAGGAACTTTGAAACTCATGAGTCGATTTCTGATTGAAAATGACAAAAAGTGACACATAAGGCTTATTCCCAATACAGTGGAAACAGAGACGTCACTTTTTACAACGTGCACATTCGGACTTGGTCTGGTCTCTCGTCTTCTGCTCTTTTTACTGAATTGTGTTAGACGAAGACAAAAATAGCCAACGACCGGACCAAGTCCGTGGCATACAAACGCGGTCACGAGCTTCCTGGAAATCTTTGTTAACAGCCATTATAAGGAGAATAAAAACCCAAACTCCAAATGAATCCGCCAATCAACAAAAGAATCTCATGCAGTTTCTTCTCCTAAAGCTTATTAAACATTATTAAGCTGTCTAAAAAATAAAAAAGATCAATTCGTTTAATTTTCATAGCAGAATTACTTTCTATTTTGGGAAGAGAAAACTGACAATTGATTCAGAAAAAGAAGAAAATAAATGATTGGTAGCAACGTGGCAAGTGGCAACTACTTTATGAATTCAGCTTCGTCGTCTCGAATCGGATCTTAGCTAGGGCTTCAGAAATCGTACAGGATTCGAATAATTTGAACCACGATGGGGCTTCCGGCCCCACAGACTATAATTTACCTCCCCCTTTCCCCCTCACCCTTATGCAGAGTACCCCCAGTCGCCCCATGACTTTAATTTTACTTCCGCTTTTCTTCAATTCAATTATTTTATCCTTATTTATACAACTCTCCGATTGCCACCCACACTTTCCCCCTCGGATCTAGAACGATCGAATCGGGACTCTTCCTCCTCTTCCCCTCTGCAAAGTCAATTAGCTTAAAATAGAAATTTTAATTATTTCCATTTTTCATTCATTAATCCCGATCAACTCGACGGAAGTTGGTTGAATATTCGATGCCATTGTACTTGCTGTAAGCAAGGTCACTGATCCGAAACTTCGACGTGGTAATTCTGAATTTTTCATGAAAAACGGATATAGGTCGTTGCCTTTTGCAAAATACGTAAATAATCATCGAAAATATTGCATGTTTACTCCACAATCGCATCAAAATTCAAGTTCACCTTTATACCACGTGGTAATTACCATACAATTTATTTTAACTTTTCTTAATCAAACATTTATCATATTTTCTCCCGGAAAAATTTGTAATTGTAACAATCTGAAAAAATCCGAGCACGATTTAGTAGGAACGTGCGAACATTGGTCCAGATCTGACTCGATATCTCTTCGGGTGGGTCGTTATCGAGGAATCAAAGAAGCTCTTTCGCGTTTTATCTCGATGAAAAAACAACCGAGTGGGTCCCGCAGACGATACGAATACCAGCTCGTGTATTATACGAATTCCAGCTTGAATCCCATACCGGGAGAATTGAAATTATTCCCCCGATTTTTGTCGTGTCGTTTACATTATTTTCGCCTTTGAATATTAATGGGCATATGCTCTCCGGCGTTATGGCACAAGAAGTAACAACGGCGTATAATACTTGACTCTTAACGTTATTCTATTGTTTGCAAATCAGCTCTATTGTTTTCTCATATACCTCTAGACTCTCCTTTCCCCTCTCCTCTTTTCCCTCCACAGCACTTTAAATGTTTCTCTCTCTTCTTCTTCTTTCTCTCTATCTCTCTCGCACTCCTCACCCCCCTCTCCCAACTCCTTTTATGTATTCTCTATAAGAGAGGCACTTATATACACACTCTGTTGGGAGGTACATGCTCGTTCATAATATGCTTTCGCTATTGCTCTCGATCTATGATATTAAACGGTCGGAGGGACTTATCGATTGTTAACATCGACGACGAATCCGTTCATGATGAGGCGGTCTCGATACTATCAGATATTGTTCATCAATTTTCATTTTCCAATTACCTTTTTTGTCACTTGAAATTTCTGGAATGTGCCAGTTTTTGTAAAAATCATATAAAGGTTTATTTACGAAAGATTTGCATGATCGGAATAAAAAAAAGCGAGTCTAATTTTTGTTATTGTAATGCAGAGCAATTTGTTCGCAATTCTCTTTTTCCTAATGACGAGTTTTAAATTTGCAGCATTTCATTATCTGCAAATGTTGCAATGACAAAAAGAGGGTTTTCCTGCTGTGAATTAGGTAAGTGAGCAGACGATTATCGAAGCTTGAATTAAACATATCATAATCAGTTAACTATTAGCTAGAAGCTGAACCATGACCCTTCCATATTCCATTCATTATGTGAGTTGATTTCAAGATTGCAGGTCATTACCGCAATTCTTACTGAACTTCTTGTGCAATGAGCCAAAAATTTACATATTCTTTATTTTTCAAACCAAGAACGTGAAAACAAACGTAATTTATTCTGAAATTAAAATATATATTGAAGATGTTAGTCGAACAAACTTTCTGGTCATCAGTAAAAGCAGTAATAAAAATATCTGCATTCTAATGTGTTTCTCTTCGAGATTTTTCTCATTTGAGATTGGAAGGTTTCAATTGAGACGAATCAATCTCGAGGGGTGATTAAAGAAAACAATCACTTAAATCATCGTCACGGATTCCTGTAAGTGAAGAGCTAAGAATTGAATAGAGGATTCTAAAGGTTGGATCGATGGAAATGCCGTTAGTGAATTTACTTCGTTATTCGTTCAGTGGTTAAAAGTTGCGAGTCGGCTCTTAAATTTCCATTTCCTATTCGCTATGAACGATTAAAGTTGAAACAATAGAACGTTCGGAAAAATCCCGTTTGCGCGGATCCGATCGCACCTTTTTTTTTTCTTTCGACGACATATTTTGCTCGTCCGGTGATCGTCAATATGGTTTTTATGTCCCATTGTCGTTGCCATTTTGTTTAATAATTAGACTTAACACGTCACGATTGATGCAACAAAAAGTCAAAGTATATTCTTTCATTTTCAAAAATGGATTTTGTATGATTGGAGAATAAATATTGAGACGAAGTGATTTGTTTTGAATGATTGAAACAAATGGTTCTGGCGAAATTTCAGATTTTAGTAAAGATAATAATGTTAAAATAGCGGAGTGACAGATTTGGACCAAGAATGAGTTATTACGAGAATGACGCGAGAATAGACTTTTGAAAGCGTTGTAGCAGGATGATTTAATGATAGTTGAATTCAATATAGGAATAGATAGAGGACCCGCGCTTATGAGAAGGCGGAAAGGTCGTCCCCTCGTTCAGGAAGATAATTGTTATGAGGACAATGCAATGTTCATGTTCTTAAAAGGATCCATTTAAAAGTGTCACTGTAAACGCAGCCGATGTTGCGAAAAGCAAAAGTACATCGTGCCTTTTATTGCAGTGCGTTACGTAATCGCATTTTCCTTACTAAAGTTTAATTGAAACATCAGCTATCAGATTTGTCATAAATATTATTCAAATTAAAAGAAAACTCATCGAATTTACCCTGCAAAAAGAATTTACCACAAAAATAATAAAACTGATCATAATAAATTCTGCAATTAAATTAAGTACACAAAAATTGACAACCTGCCATTACTTTAAAATTTTATACCAGAAAAGCACATGTTCCCTCCCCTCAAGAAACCACAATTAACTAACAATACCCTCTCTTAAGAACATCTGCCAAGAAGGACTTAATAGACTCACCCTTAAAAATGCAAATACTACCTCCTCGATTAAAATTAAAAAATCTAAATATCCAACTCTTGCTTTCCCACACTCTACGATCTCCACCATTGTCCATGAAAATGACATTATAAAATAAAATCCCATTCCATTATTCTCATTCATCAAAAGAAAAACAGGTTCTCTTCGTCAAGCGAGATCCGTTGCAACAACAGGTGTTCTCCACGGGAAGGGTGACTGCCATTAAAATTAGAATTAAAATCTATCAAACAACTCACCCTCGCTTCCTCTCCATCTTCTCTACGTGCTCCCTGGAAAAGTACGCTGCCCATCTGGACCTGGAAATTCTGCAGAAGGAGTTGTGCCAGTTGTGGATTTTGGGTGAGAATTGCTGGATTTTGTTGCAGGAGTTGCGCCAGTTGTGGATTTTGATTGAGAATTGCTGGATTTTGTTGCAGGAGTTGACCCACGGCTGGATTTTGGACCCAAATTTGACTAAGGGATGAATTCGTCACACCTTGGAGGGGATGTTGGGTGCTGGGAGAACTGGAATTTGGTGTCTGCGATGACTGAGAAAGATTGCCATGTTGATTTTGCCTCGGTGGACTTTGCGGCGTGTGAGGTGGTGTTGGCGGACTTCCGGGTGCCATCGAAGAAGTCTCTTTTTCTTCCTTGACCTTCACCTTGCCTGGAAAAAGATAGTAAGAGGTCGAGCGTGAATTCGTGAGCTCCCAGGTGACTGAGGGTCGGATCGTAGGACGGCGGCCACATGGCAAATTGCCAGCAGCCATTGACTGGAAGGCAAGATAAATGAGGATAGGGAAGATGGTCGAGTCTTTGTCGTGTTATTGCCCTTGTAAGAGTCCCGAGCACTCTTCTTCTTTTTTAGAAACAATCGTCGGTGGATCATGCAAAGGTGGACGAGGGAAGATCGAGAAAAAGAGAGAAAAAGAGGATCTAGAATTATAGAAGGCATCTGTTCTGTCACGAAGTGTTCTTTAGGTAAGTGGATTTTTTACGAGGGAGTCAATTCTCGTTTCTCAATTGCATGGGAATTTGCATGGGAATTTGTATCGTGCAATGTATGAAGGGATGGATATTATGTAGAAATTTAGTATTATTTAAGAAACATATTGTGGGCTCAATTATGCGATTCAGTTATGTGATCCTGGGAAGAAGTAATGAGTGGTCTTTGTTGGAATCTGGAGTGGTTTAATTATTTATTATCACTTTTTGAATTGCTTATAGTCAAATTCTAAGTTAAATTGTGGCCTGAACATCTCTTGGGATCATTAATAACCATTGATGGCCAAATTCCTCGGATCAGAAGATTGCGAAATAAGGCGCTAAGAATTTCCCATGTGTCACTCATATCTATTGAATTCTCTAGCAACAAGGCTCTTTTCATCGTTGATGCTTGTGCGTAGAAAATACGATACTCCGCGAAATATTCAGCGAGAGAGGGAAGGATAAAGGAGAGATTGAACGTGAAGATCAATATCTCTCTATAGACGAGTAAGATTGCGATTTCAACGGAACACGTATTATGGAAAAAGCTTGTGCTTTGACGCTCCAGCAATGCAATGTGCTGTTGCCGGCATATATGACGCTTCTTGCAAAAATGCATAAGACACGAGGCATAATGATCGGGTGTGTTTCGCCTTTATGTATTCTGCGTGCAATGAGTTCCTTTCTCGACGTGCTTTATGCGTTATTTACGAATACTCAATGCACGTACGTCCCACACTCTTGGAAATTTTTCTTAAATTATAGTTCATTCCCACAAAATTACAGTTTATTAATTCCTTCAATTTATTAATTCATTCAAGTTTATTAATTCATTCAATTTTATAGTGTACCGTGTATGTTAAAAATTATTTTTAAGCACTGGTATCGAATGAGAACAGCGCTGATGAAATGCGACCAGCACGAATCGTATCTCGCGATAATATGAGCGCAACCAAGGTGGTTTTAAATCATCCCGAGTTTTTATGATCTCGCGAAACATTGTCGGAACTTTTCAAGTGGTGGAGAACAAAACAGTAGAAAAGTGGGAGGCTTTAGTGAAGCGTCGTATATATATTTACATCTCTAATTCGCAATTAGTAACAGGTAAAGTTCAACTCACGATATACACAAATTGTTGCTGGCTATTTAAATTCACTACAAGTTATTATTATCAATTATTAGTTCCTTCTTCAGCAGTGCCTGTAGCTAGACTGATGACTGATGTTCAAAGGGGCTTTCCAAGATTCGACAAAATTCGTGGAAGGGATGTGAGATTTCTTAGGAATCGTTTAGGACTTCCCACCACTTTTTCATTGGCTGAGAAACCAGACTTCGGTGGTAGAAAGTTTAATAAGACGTAAAAAGAAAAACGAGGGTTCGGCACCTAATATCCGGGTGAAATATATTGAGAGAAAAAAACTCAAGTGATCGCGAAGGGTGCGTTTTTGGGGTAAACTCGTGAAATTGAGACGTCTGATGTTTTTTATAAAGTCCCGTAATCGTCTAATAGCAGCAGGTACATCTGCTCCATTAAATCGACGAATTGCCCTCTTTTCGCTTCACAACATTTTTTGGGAAAAACACCTGACATTGTAAAGTTTCTTTCATCTCTGAAACCTGATTCCGGATGTACAGAATTCAGGGTTTTAAACATTATTTATAATTTTATATTAAATTATTATATTTATATTTACCATATAAAACAGGTCTTCACAACTGTAAGAATCAAATTCCCACAAGATTCATGTTAAAAACTATACCTAATTTCCTTGACGTCTGTTTACCAGGAAAAAAAATATTTGAGCGAGGAAGATCTTATCCTAAAAGATCATAACTGCATCTCAAAAGGTTCGGTTACGTCCGCGAACATCGCCCTTTTCACCCATCGTGTTTCTCGATATAAGCGATAAACCAACAACGGGATATTCGCAGGGTTGGTTAGGCTCGGAGGGTTGGCTACTCCTTTTTTAATGCCAGAATTTCAGGTAGAATATATCGTATAATATATAAAATTTAGAAGAGGAATTTGTAGGCTGTGAGTGTGTGGAAGACGGTCCATGAGAAAACGTCAAGGTAGAATCGTTACCTGGCCGAAGGGACTCTTTTGATCCGGGCAAGGCCCTGCGGGTGAAGAAGGCGAAAAGGAAAGAATAAAAAAAAGATTCGACCGAGAAATTGGAAAGGGAGGCTTGAGGTCTTACCAAGGGGATTCACCGACCCCCACGATGGGGACAGATCGATGACGTTGCCCGATATTACGCAACCCCTTGCATCTTTTTCCTTTATTCTCAAATTTTTTTCTTCTGCACCCTTTCTCCTTTTTTATCCCGCTGTCATCCTTTCGAAATCGGACGATCTTCACATTTTGTACGGGCCATGTGTTGAGGGTGTCACTCTCTATTATCATATATTTTCTCTTTCACGACTTAACACTAAATGATTATTATAGAGTTATATAATTAGTGAATTTTACTTTTAAAAACTTTATTTTGAGAATTTCACACTGAAGCATTAGAACTTGAGCAATTTAAATTAAAAGATTCCAAGTCGCCCTACAAATGATTTAATCGGTTTTTAATTCACACCAGTTATTAATAAAACAGTTAATATTTTAAAAAAGGCATCTGAACTCCTTGACGAGTGATTACTCAAATTTCATGTCGATCTCTCAGCCTTTCAATGCTTTGACGAACGGTACCTGTACCTTTAAAAAAACGGAAGATTGCGTAGCGGATAATACCAAAAAAAAGGAAAAGAATCGTGAAAGGGGATGATTCAAGCTTCCCACCCTTGGCCTTCCGCGACCCTTCCTCTTTTCCTGCTAGCGAGTAGGTCGAGGAGTGAAAGAAAAAAAAATATCCAGAAGCACGTAACCCCAGGTCACATGGTGAATACCGTTTTACCGACTATTAACTCACTTTTACCCTATTCTACCCTCGAGAAAAAGGGAAAAAAAATGTAGCGTGTTTTTTTCACCCCTCTCTCTTTCCTGGGAGTAATCTTCCGTTTTTTTTCGCACTTGAATCTCCCTCTCTCCCTTTCGCTCTTTCTTTCTTCGTCTTTCTCTTGCGTGTGGATTCTTTTAAACCGGGGTTCATGATCGAGCGCGTGCAGGTAGATCTACCTGTGAATCCGGAAGGGAGGATAAGAAGCCGTTTCGGGGCAACACGCTCGATTTAACCCCTGAGAAAAATTGCTCAGGGTTAACCGATTTCCCTGCAAAAATTGAAATTCGACCCTGGCATCACGTTCTATTCCCCCCTCCATTCTGATGTCGGTGTCACCTCAGCGACCCGTTTAAAGGTTTAAGTACCTCGTAAAAATGGGTCCAGTCTCATCTTTCGAGGGCCCCAGACGCTGGAGTAATCACATCCCCATGAGTCATGGAATTATTTGCCACGAATCTGGGAAATCAATCTGCCAGGTCAGAGTTTGCTCTCTTTATGGATATAAAAATATATAAATCCTTTTTGAAGGGAGAATTATGTGTCTGGTTACAGACTAACCGATCCTAAAACCCAGAGGAAATTTATTGTTTACCTTCGGGCTTTATGTAACATAACTTTGCCTTATAATAAATTTAGGCTTAAAATTGCGTGTAAATAAATATATACAAAACGACTTCCTTTATAATAGCTAAAATTCTTCTGTATCATGTCTATTAATAGATTATAGCTAATGGTTAAGAAATGTCTTAAATAAACCTTTTCGAATGAGATAATTGTCTCTAAAGAGTTGAGCTAAGGCAGCTTCGAGCAAAGGATGACATGAAAGAGCTTTCCTTCAAGTCTTAGACAATATGAGTTCCAATTGAAAGAAAGACGAATACCGTTACTTTATCTTTTTATCTTTTTTTTTATGGGAACGTATGAGAGCAAGGTGTTAGATATTCCTTTTTTGTTTCGTTCTAATGATTAATCACATTTGCGGAGGCAACAGTCAGTGATCCGTGAGTCATGGTACCCAGATGGCACGAGAATCAGAAATTGACTTCGAAGAAGTTAGTTTGAGCGATCATTAATCCTCGTTACTGATTTTTCATAGGAGCGGCTAATGCGAAAAATCAGCCCGATTCCAACGTTCAAAATACGAATCCTGAAATTACGTAACGGTGATTCCCCATTTCTGACCTTTTGCGCGACTTGGAGTAAACAACCCGAAAGAAATCGTTTCAACAAAAAACTGAGGAAATAAAAAATGTTTGGGAGTACAATAAATGAATTAAACTGCTTAATTTTTCTTTTCAAAGTTGCGTGTGGACCTCGTTAGGGCTGATATATTAATACAGCCTCCCCCTCGTTAAAAAGAATTAGTTTGGAAATTTGAGAAATTCAAAGTTCGGACCGATGATCGAGAGGACGAATCAGAAAAATGTTTCGAAACGAGAGAAACACAGACCACCCGCTGCGCAGGATCTCTCGCGGGCCGGACTTTAAAAATCGCCTCGATTTAAGGATCCGGTCTCGTTCTTGCCTGTACAAGATGCGTCGTAATATGCATATGATCCTTTAAAATTTCGTTCCAAGGAAGGGAACACGACTCGTGTTTGTATCGAAACCATGCGGTCATGAGCGATTGGTATCACTGCTCTCGATTGCGAAGGTGGACCCCCTTCTCTCATATAGCCCCACTTCACCAACACAACGACTCACAAAATTACTTGGGCCTTCATAATGTTACTGGACCCTTTCTCGATCAATTACTACTGAGCTCAAAATGTAGATACTCGGGTTACACGTGCCCCAGAGAGGAAATAAAAATTCAGACACATAAATTCGGCCAAGAAAACCGAGGGATTAAGTGAAAGAAACAAATTCTTACGAGCTGAGAAAATAAATTGAATGTTGAAATTATATTAAAAGTAAATATGTAATGTTAAGTTTGAACTAAAGTGCTGCATAAAATTGGAAGATTACTTGAACAAATCAGCAAAGGAAACGAATCGATAACGAGGGCTCGTCTTCTGATTCGGATTGCTTCTCAACTTTCACGTTTCTAGTTACGAACGATTTTAATTAAGCGTTCTCCGTATTCGATTTGGCATGATTACCGTAACATGGAAGCTGGTGATACGATCGAATTTCAATCACGCAAGTTCGTCACGAAGTTGTCGCTTCGAGTTTAAACCTTCCTGTTTTCCGTTTCTCCTATTCCACTTTACTCTTTCGGTTTAAAATTACAATGTAAAACAGTCTAGTGCGCCACAGCTGTGAATTTCTATTTTCTGCTTAACATTTAACATTATTCAACTATTATTTTTTAATCTTGAGGCCTTATTACCGATTAAAAAGTAGAGGACAGATTTTTTTTTTACCTGTCACTTCGGGACTTGTTAGAACTTGTTAGATAAGGGACGATCGATCAAATTCCTGGGAGGATTCTTGTGGTATCTGAATACAGGCGCGAATTAGAATGGATTCGATAATAAATTGCCGATTCTGAGCTCCGACGCTGCGAGCCGCGATATATCGACCGTGTCGAATGGACTCGTGTCATTAAAGGCTTCGAATCACAGAAGTACCCCTATACGTCATCTCGATCGTTTGCTCCATCGAACTAAGAGGCAGAAATGGATGCGACTCTCGATCCCATTCATTATTTCTATTTTAAATCATCTTTACTAGCCTACATTCCTCTTTTTCCTATACATTGCCTTCCATTTATTCATACTTTTACACTCTTCTAAATTAGCTGATTTTTATTCTTTAATATTGCTTTTTTTTTATTCTTGACTGATAAATTACTAGTTTCTACAAACTAAAAGAATTTTAAAAATCTATCAACTGACTATAGATAATCTTACACGTCAATCAAACTTTAATTTAATTTCATGAAAGCATCTTCGCAAATCGCGAATCTTCCAACCTATCTAAATCCCCGAGGTAGGCCAAGATCATTAACTTTTTTCTATTTTCTTTTTAGATGTTTTATAAAAAGAGGAGAAATCCTATCGAAGATGATAGGAGGTAAAAGTCTAAGGTTTCCAAATTTTAATATTTAAGCCCGAGTCCTGCGCGAGATAAAGCGTGCCCCTGGGCCCATTTTTAACACCTTACAGAAGTCAAGATGCCTGGGCCCGATTACGCTCGGGCCTCAGCGTCCGACATTATCCTATGAGAAATTGGAGGCCATTCCCCTTTGTTCCAGACGATTTTTTATTGACTCAAATTCTGAAAAAGGTACAAAATAGAATGCACTCTCGGGGTCTGGAGTTCATTTTATCGCGGGGGTGGAACGAAGAGAGGGCAGGATAAAAAGAAATAGGATTAAAAAGAAATAGGAATAAAAAGGAAATACTAAAAGGAAAAATGTAGAAGGAAAAAAAAAAGAGACAATGACTGAAGAAGCAGCGAACAACTGCCGCGGTCGTGGCGAGCTGTGCTCATTTTTTCTCTCGCCCGAACCCGAAAACCCTTTTATGCCCCTCCAAGATTAATTATCTTCCATATTCGAAAAATGAAACGACCCGAACAAAGGGCCCTGTGCCGCGTTCTCTGACTCAAGTCGACTCGTTTGCTCCGGATGCAACACCATTTGTGCATGAATTTGTCCGCCGATTGGGGTAAGCCTCGACGAAAGAGTACTTATTGGGCTGACGAGGCCGTAATGAATGATTTGCTTCGCGGCCAAACGCACGTAATTTTACTTACTTCCTTACAAGGCTTAAAAACACGATTTAAAACAATAATTTGCCAAATAACGAAGCCCTAGAAGGACCGAACTCGAAATCAACCCAAATACGGTGGTGTATATTTATCAATATGTTGGTCAATTTTGACCAGTTTTGTTAAAGAATGTAAAGCATATTAAAACGTAATAACTGGATTTTTGTACTAAAAAAAATTTAATTTACTAAAAATAAAAACAATATTGAAAAAGGCAAAAGGGACGACAAGGCCCTCGTTAGACTAAAAATTCAGGGGGGTCTATTTGAATATCGCATAATGCCGAATTAATGCCGGAAATTCGACTCGGGTAACCGCGGGCCGTAATGGCCCGAAATTTCAAGCGAGACCCCCATAAAAGCGTTCTCGTTTCGCGCATGCAAAAGGCCATATCGAAAAGGGCCCCATGCATATAAGGCACTTTCTGTAAAGACGAAACCTTAATAATTCCCAGCTCCGATCCTCTCCTCTCTTTTTTCTCTCTCTATTCGTGCTTTTCTGCTTTTTTCCCTCGATATGGACTCCTCCTCTTATTTTATATATAATATATCCGAGGTCGGGTCCCATCGCGCGCGTCCTTTCTTTTTGCTCGAAATAATTTAAAATTTATGAGTTCGAGAATCGGTTATGCGCGGCTCCTCTGTCTCTCTTTCTCTCCTTTTCGCGAATTCGGCCTCGTCTATCTTCCTCTCTCGGTTTCTCTACCGGGTTCTCAGACTTGGGGCACGGTTTCACAGCAGAATTTGAATATTAAGATTAGTCCTCTTAATGCAACGATAGTCCCTCACTCCCCACTCCACGGCATCCGACGGACCCTAATGCCCCATCCCCTCCCCTACTTTCCTTACGCACCGCGATTTCGACGACAGATAGCTCGACACTCAATCGCGTCACGCACAGGATATTCGCTCGTGTGAAAAATCATGAGAGGAACTTTCATTATCGAAAAAAAATATATTTACATAATACAGTATTTAGCAAATTTAATGAGCGAGGGAAATGTTTCTATAAGCGTTTTCGACCCCAGAGTTTCTCCTCAGTAGATTGCAAAATTACAATATAATATTTTCAAATAAAATAAACGAACATAACTTGTTTTTTTCCCAGGGTGAATTAAAATCTGGTGTAAGGGTGGGGAGTTTATTAAGATCGTGAAAGCCGCGGGCACCGAATTAGGATGAACAAACTGGTTTTCGCGAGTCTTTTCTCTCCCCAGCTTCACCCGCATCAGTCCAAATAAAAGCGGCTAGGGATTCGGCATGCCCCTTAAGCTTGCGCGGGGGTCTGACTCATCACGTGGTTAAACGCATGAAAATTCTGAGTACATTACACAGAATAGCCCGAATGTAAAATATCGATAACAAAGTTTAGCCATCGCTTACCATTTGGTATAACCCGTACCGTTCGATTCCGATTATCGTGTCGAGTGTCTTGTTTTTTCCCTCCTGGGATTTTACAGACTACAGTTGAACACAGACATGTGCTTTCGGGCACCCTCTTTTTGAGTATTTACCGCTGGACCCTTTTCCAACCACTTCATCTCGCCATCCGCTCATTCCGCTGTGAAAAATTCCCTGGTTCTATACTAAGAGATCCGAGGTTCTATAATTCGTTTTTTTGCCAAATGGCTTTCACTTATTGATTTTTTTAGACCCGTTTAAATACTAATTAATAATCATTTTTATAATAAAGTGACAAAAATGTATCTTATGTACCCTACTTTTTGTCTTGGATTTTATATTATTGGAATAAATGTATATTGTAAATATTGAAGGATTCAAATCCGAAAATAAAAAACTTCAACTTTAACCATTTTAGGAAATTTGAAGGCTCTTGGATCCTATACATACATCAGTATATACGAAAGAGCAGAAGCCAAGAAGAAGACGGAGGCCTCCGCGGCTAGGAATTCCTCCTGATGGATTGGTCATCCGTGATTAATTTGACAAGTTGACTTTCTGGTTTTCGGAGACTGACAAGGCTCCGAGACCGTCCCCCTCGTGCAGGGGCCTAATGGGACCCTCGGCCATGGTGTCTGTTCTGAGCAGCTATCTACCAACTCGAATCAACGCTCCTCCGAGTGGGATTGTTTGAAAAATTAATCGGGACGATGCTCTAGGGAAATACTAATGGCTAGGCCCCTTCTCTTTTCCCTCAATCCTACACTTAAAAAAAGGGACCAATAAAGAAAAACATAAAGAAGAAAATATGAAGAATCCTCCACTCCCTAGTCTTTCAAGATCGCTCCAGTTCAATGAACTCGACTTTAAGTCGATTGGCGAGCATAATGCACGAGTTGTTTTCTTTTTTTTCTTTTCCTTTCATAAGGCCTAAGAAATGGGGCACCGAGAAGATTTTATTGAGTCAATTTAAGAGAGAAAAGAAGCCAAACAAAACGGAACAGAATCCGTGAAGATTTTATTATGCGGGCTATTCTAATCGAATTTATCCATTATGGAAAAAATAGACCTGCACAAAAAAGGGTCCACATCTGCTGAAAATAGTCTTATTTTTTAATAAATTAAATTAGCTTCAATCTGGTTTCAATTAATACCTAAAAACTAAATCTAAAAAATTATTTAGATGAGTTGTTGTTTAAAGTAGGTATTTATTTGAATTTACAATTAATTTGTTTTTTTCTCTGAAACTTGATTTTAGAAAGTTTTGGAATTCTGTGTATGTATTGTGAGGATTTAACGAGTCTCTAATTTTTTATAGATTTTTAATAGCTTACTGAAATTTCGAGACCGTTACGCGTTTTACTGACTTTATTGGAAGCCCTCTGTGGAACGAAACCAGGAATTTATATGAGAAAATCGAGGGAAACGTATTAGCGCGACGGAACGAATCGTTCGTAAGAATTTATTGTTCGGATGATTCAAACCTAATCAACCTTCGACCTTCAAGATGTTGGCTCTCTTCCTATATGTGTAGTGATGTAACGGTGACGAGTTAGTGTCAAGATCCAGGGAACCGGTAATCATAAAATCATTGACCTCAGTCCAATGAATCTAAAATGAATCTTTCCATAACAAAACAATCTGTCGACATCTTTAAATTTCAAAAATTCAATTCCTGCAATTAATTTTCCGCATATCTTTCTCTTTTCAAAAATATAGAGCAAAACATAGTTTGGCTCGTCCATCTTATTTATTATTCTTTTATAATTTAATTTAATTTCTCCCTTTTTGTATTTATTCTCTCCCCTGGTCTTTCCCCCTTTTCCAAACTAGTTTTCCTAAACTCGATTGGTCCATGCAAGGGTTCTGAAGTAGCCAACCATTGTCCTCATTTATGTCCGTTTCCGGGTCAATTGGTTCTCCACATCTTTTTTGTTCGTCAATTACGTTCTGAGTCAGACTACAGAATGGAGAATGGTGACGTTGGTCGTATTAAAACTTGTATATACTTGTGTATCTCTGCACGTGTAGCATGACACGTGGGAATCCAACTTTTTATCAAAAATACGAGACCACCATCGGGTCAATGATTATTTCAGGCCTCGTGAGACCCTTGCTTTTTCTCTCAAATTACATCCCATACGATAGCATCTCTCAGACGGATTTTCTAAAAGAAGCATTTTTCATTCAAATTTCCAAGTTTCTTTCCAACCAAGTCAAATCTCATATAACAAACATCATTTATAGATCCCATGTAACATCCTACTCTAATATCTCCAAATATTTTCATTCACCAACCCCTTTTTGTCGGCAGAACTTACAATTTCCTTTTCAGAAAAGGTGTTCATTTTCGTAAGTGATGATTTTTAAAATGATAAAATTTGAAAGGATCATTTTAAATGGTTTAAAACTTGCGTGAATTGAAAACGATTATGAATTTTGAAAAGGACGTAATCCCTGATATTCTCGATTGTGTTCGGGATCCTCGTAATGGTACTTTAATAACGCAATCGCCTGGGATCTCTATAGGTTCATTCCCCACTCTTTTCCCCCTTCATCTCGACCCCCTCGATCACTCTCCTGGATTTTTTACCGCGGTATCTTGTTTATTTTGTCCGTCAGCCTGCTGACACTCGGACATTCGTTTAAATTTAGAATTCAATGGGATCCTTTTACCGGCGGCCTTTCGTGCCTTAACGGATTCCCTCGCTCGCAGAAGATTATTTGTTTAATTCCAACTTCACGTCTACCTTCTTCCTCTCTGCAGGATCAACGCGATCGTCAGGATTCAAGATCGGCCAAAACTCTTTAACACTACAAGGCGTGAAATCCACAGCTGTCTCGTCCCCACCTCACATCCAGTCTTTCAGAAATCCAACAAAAAATTTACAAGGATAAAAACCGAAGTAAAAAAGCTAATACAATTTATTCCAATGTTGGTAGAACTTGCGATGTATCAAACAAAAGTCTTTTTTATATCAATAAATAAATAAAAATGAGTTCCAGACTGAGCGATAAATTTTCCTTACTAATATTGAATGCATATGTATCTCATCATCATATTCTGCAACACGAGAATTAATCGCCTATCTACGATCTAAGATTGCAGCTTCTCTAAATCTTTCTGTAAGCTATCTGTCATGAAAATAACGGAGTAATTACTCAAGCATCAATTACACTAACGCTGATAATTACCGTAATGCGATTAGACTCTGATTCAGTTTTAATTCGTCCGGATCTGTCGCAATTGGGAAAATTAGCACTCCTCCAGAAAAGATGAAGCTGCTGATTGCTAGTTATAAAATAAGAGAGACAGAAGATGAAAACAAGAAGGAAAAGACGCAGCACGTGCGTAGCAGGCTGAGGTTCAGATGAAGCTCGTAAAGCATTTCATAAACTTTCATAAAACGTTTCACGATCTTGCGCCGTTTTGCAGACTCCGGCTCAGTGAATTCGTTCTCTTTCTCTCTCAATCCCCCGGGAAATTGTGCATGGGATAGAAAAGGAGAAAGAGAGGCCGAGACGAGGAGACTCAACAGGTCTCTGATAGCGACTGACACCCTATCTTTGTGTCTCGCGTTACATTCTGTACCTACTCACTTGATTCCAGTAAAATTTATTTCAATGCGAACCTCCAGGCATTTTGCCTCCTTTCAGAAAAGATTCATGGGATGTTGTTACTACTTCCATTACGATCCCGGAATCGTAATTGAATTTCTTTCTGTCCTTTTTATTGGAAGCATAACATTTTAAAGACAACATACATAAGGAAATTATTCTCTTTATTCATCTTTTTAAGCGTTCGAGGGTCATCTTCATAATTAAAGCCATTTTTAAGAATGGAAATTAGAATTCGTGATATGTGCTTTCTCTGGAGTGGAGAGTAGTTTGAGAGTCTCTTTTTCTTGCTTCCCTCATCGGTGTTATCCAGCTTGAAGAAAACCAGAAAACCGTCATGCCCAGCGTGGACCCATTAATCATTCCGCTCGGATAAAGGCAGGAGGAGAATGAAAAGAAGAGAGACGGACTCAGACGGATGGACGAGACGGTGAGCAGGCTTGCGAAGCCCGTTCACTTGAAGCTCTAGAATCATTTTTTATTTTTTGAATTTCGTCGGATGCCCCGTCCATTGTCAGGTCGAGCCTCCTCTTTCCCTCCTCGACCCCGTTGAGCCACAACTAAGAGGCTCTCGCGAGAGATTCATTAACTGATAGCGTTGCGTGATTTTTTCTCCGAACGTTTCTTCAAAATGATATTCTCCCACCTCTGAGATACGAGGCGAAAGATCTTGGTCGGATTGCCTATTGCTCGCTCCGCCACCCGTCGAGAACTCAAAATAAAATCATGATCTGCAAGCTCTCTCATTTTTCTCTACGACACTCAATTCTTTTAGATCATGTAAGATTACATTTTTTCGATTCTTAAATTTTATGTCGCTATTATCTCTATTACTAGTATGTTAAAAGTCACTACTTGTAACACCTTTCCTTCGAGAATTACGACCATTTTGAAAAATAATGTTTAAGTAGAACGAAAACGTGCTGTGGAGGGATTTTCGCCTCCCTTTTTATAAAATATTCTTTTCTTTGTCTATTTGTACAAAGTTCGAAACCGGACGGGTTTAATTTGAAACTGCTACAATCGAGAAAGGGGGAAACTGGGGATTAAGGGCATTGAGGGGAGCCGGATCGGTTTGCTACGCTTTTATGTCTGTGCAAGAAAGCTTCGTGCCCTTCTCGAGCGCTAACAACATGTCGTATACACATTGCTAGTTATACTCGCTCTGAAACTGAAACGTTTCACTAAAAAGAATAAAGTCGTAAAAATATTATACTGTTTACTCAATGCTTAAATGTATTTCCTCACCACGATTTTCAGAAAGCATGAATTTTACAAGCGAGTGATTTACATAAGAAAAGCAAAAATGTTCCGTTATTCGAAAACTCGAATGGTAGTGAAAAAGAAAGACTCATCCAAGAAAAGACACTTCTTATTTACATTTTGAAAGCAAAAGAAGCTGTCGAGGGTATAAGGTTGATTCTCTTGGAGCCTCTGAGAAAAGGATCCAAGTGCCAAGGTGTGGAAGGCGTTGATTGTGGGTTCAAACGTAGGTGGTAGGAGGTGAAAGATCTCGGACGCGAACTGACACTCGCCAGTTGTCTCTTTGATGTTTCTAATGTTTTCTCAAAGTGGCAAGACAAAAGGAATAAAGTGCACTAGACTATGAAGGCAAACGTTTCGCTGGTGGTGAGCTGCTCTCATGCTAAACACTAAATTGTTTCTTTTTCTCCTCACACGATTCACCATTCCACATGCTCTGCCACGAAGCGTGTCTAATCCAATTTAACGCCACCAGTTTTCTCAAATTGGGATAAAGATACCGAGCCATTTCATTATACAGAGGAACCTAATAATCAACCTAGGAATTCATACGAGCGAGCCTAATCGTTCCCGTTACGAAACTCAAGAATTTTACGTGGCTTGATTCCAGACTGAGATTTCAAAGGGTTGTTACAGATTTCAGAAATTTGAATACTAAATGCAGGAGGTTTAAAGTTATTCAAAAAATTTAAAAGCATCCAAATTTGTTAAGGTATATTGATGACATCCAAATCAGGTATTCAAAATAGTATGAAAACTTCAGAATACGAGATCGGTGCTGCTGATTATACGGAAGCTAATCGTTAACTCAAGTGTTGCAATCGAAAGTCGCGAAAGACTGACCAGCCATTGGTATTGGTCCAAAGTCTGGTAGGAATTTGCTCGATGAGGAATTAGTGTTACTGTCGACCCACGCTGGACGAGAAGTCTATAGAGTGAACAAACATACATCATACAACCAGAGAGCGATACACCAACGTGAAAGATCGAAGGCGTGTTGAATGTTGATCTCAAAGGCATCCATCGATCGTGAGGCAGTCGTTTTCTTCGCATAGTCCGACCGACTTTATGAGTTTTAAGTCGGCCATCTTGCGAGCCATCACATATTCACGTGCGCGCATATGCAAGGCACCGGCAATATGTAAGTGCCACATTCTGTTCTGGATGCCGTACAGTCGATTCTAAAACTTCAATCAAAAATCTCTCCACAATTTGTAGTATAAAGCATATTGATGTCCAGACAGCAGTAGTCTGAACATCAATAATTAGCTACTGATATCTGTCCAAATTGTAAAACCTTGAATATGAGGAGCTTTCAAGGATATAAAAAGCCTGGAGCCTCGAAAGGTCATCAGTGAGTGATTAGATCTTGGGAATGAGAGTGTTTGCTGATTTTTAATATTCGCTCATCGTGGGTGTAGATAGGTGTTCGACAATCTGTACCGCCCACTCCTTAATAGATTCATCGTGCAGTCCGCTTTGCGACCGTGAAAGTAAAGTAAAGCCCCTGAAACGGAAGTCGAGGGTCTGAGTATTAGTCCGCGGATGAAAAGAGACCCGAATGACAATTAACGGATGTTTAATTCATCAATCTCTTTTGAAAAATAAAATGCTTACAGTAATCCCTTCGGCAGATCTCGAATTTAATTAAGAGATTAAAATGTTGTCGAAAGGTAAATTTAGAACTCTTCATCCTTGAGCTAGCAGAAGGATCAAAAATGAAGTATCTAAATATTGAAGTTTGCGGAGAAATATTAAGTTCAGAAGGCAATGACACGAAGTCGTTGACTGAAATCTACACCTTTCCAGGTTTGAGAGCTCTTGTTGGTGAGTTGGTGACAGAGACCGAGTTAGAATCGAGCTCGAATTACAGTCGATCTAATTAATCCACAAGTCGTTGTAAGCTGTAATCTGAGTGTGGAGTATCTGTCAGGGTGGGGTAGGATGAGATGCAGGATATAAAAGTTTGATCTGAGATGGGAAGAATCTTGACTGACTTACCTTGGGGCTGCTGACCGCTGGGTGGGTTCAGAAAGGTGGGTGGAAGGTGCCTGCTGATCGACATGGCAAGTTCACCTCTTGCCAAGCCACACATCGCTAAGAGTTCCTGCATCGTTGACGTTCCTGCGACGTCTTCGAATTGTCCATCCTGGTCATCCAGGCGGTTTGATTCGTCCATTGCCGCACTTCCACTTTTATCCGATGATTCCGAGGTTGGACTTCGAACCTTCAATGAGAAATTTTTTATTCTTAAGGACGTGAAACCTCCCCCGTTAAATTCAACATATTAGTCTCTACTACTACTACTACTACTACTACTATTCATCAATTTCCTTCTTATGCAGAAAGAGGTGACCAGCTAATTACTGCTAGAAAGTCGTTATTCTTGAAGATTTACAGCATTATTGCAATAAATTATGAGCCCTATCTTTCAAAGAGAGAAATGCGAAAACCAGGACAGTTAACCATGGCGCCAGTTGTATTTTATGGTGAACCTGGTCATAATTCTAGTTTACTCAGCCATAAAAATAGTGTAACTAACATAATTAGAGTCAAATTAACAATAGTTTAATACAAAGTGTAAAGCATCTGAATTATCGACTACTCTGAAAAACTTATTATTCACAAATTTCTTTAAAAATCAACCGAAAAATTCCGCAGAATTTATATTTAGATACAATATATTTAGATCACGTATCTAAAATGAAAATTAATTATAGCCACTACAGTATAGCATCCACAGTAATTATACTTGAAATAATTTATCCTCCTTCTCAGAATACCAATTATAAATATCCCTATCTCTCTTATAAACTATAGCAAGCAAACTTCTAAGCATTTTCTTAAGCGCATAATAACAAACTGCACAAGGGAGTATTTGAAAATTCAAATCAATTTAATTTCAAGTAAATAAATTACCAACCTCGGCTCCAAGGGAATAGAACTTCTGCGACCTGAGTTGTTCGATAATAAATTTATGCCTGAAGGAGTCGCCGCTGTCGTCGTCCCCTTCCGAAGAGGGTGGCCTAGTCGCAACGGACAAATCCATAGGGCTGGCTTCGTTGTTGTTTAGCCTCTGCTTCGACCTTTCTTCAGTCGGCAAAAGTAACGTTTTCCTCTCGAACTCGAGGATTTCTCTAGAATTTGCCTCTTCGGCTGCGTCCTGGTCGTCCTCGTCCCGATCGGACTCGTCCGAGACCTCGGCCATTCGGCTGTTGATTGGCTTAAAATTTTTCCGTTTGTTTCGCGGCTTTTGGATCTTTGCCAACTGCAGCTGGGCCTGGGCCTCAAATTGGGAGTCGCTGTCCCGATCCGCGGCGTCCCGTCGGGACGTCGCGTAATTGTAGACCGATTCGGAAAGCATCTCCGCTAAGAAACATGAAAACGATATTTTTTCTTATTACAATTTTCTATTATTACATATTTTATTATGTTTTATTCTTTTCTGATATAATTGAATAGAAAATAAACAATATTTAAACTTACTGGGGCCATACGGACTGGTTACCGCGGACATCTCGAGCCTTTTGGTCGGTCTGCCTAGTCAGTGCATCCTAAAACAAGAGCAAGAATATGGATGTTAAGAATGCAGAACATAAATGATCAAAGAAGGCTTTTCAAAAATTTGAACATTGTCTGAAGCCATTACATCTGTACGATTCTCAAGATAGAATAATATCTTTTAAGCAAAGGATTACTCAATTTATAAACGCCAGCTCAGGTTCATTAATGATTCAGAATAATCTGAAGATCCTTATTTTTCTCTGTTCGATAATTTATATCTCAGTGTTTTAGCGCACTATCATTCTAATTAAGTAACTGGAGATTTCATTTCCTGGGGGTAAAACGTTTTTCCGTGTGTGACTTTCTATTATGTGTGATTACCCCTCTAGTCAGTAAAAAACTGTTTCAACCTACATATGTGACTGACAGTTATGATATATACTAGTAATCATTTAAGGTCAGTGTCCCAAATACATTCCAATGACTGCCAAATCCAGTATTGTATCTGGACATTTTGATAGAGTACTTTGATGAAGAATGCCCAAAACATGTTCTAATATTCCAGTCTAAAATTCACGAAATGATTTTGTGTTTTTGAAATTCATGAAATGTAAATTGTGGATCTAAACATGATGGAGCCTTTAAATTTATGTAATAAGGATACATCTAGATTGACTGGCGATTTTGAAATCGCAGTAATTTATTCAATACTTTTTATTTCTTTACTCTCAAGTTTCAATTTGTATTGTCTCAAGGATTTTAATGATTGTACCTTTCATTAATAATTGATTCAAGGTTTAGAATAATTCCAGAAGCTGATTGAGATATTATATGCTGCTTATGAAAATTATCCCACGTTTTTAGTTTGCCTTTTACAATTTATAATCAGAGACCTTGCATAATTGTTACAGCCAATTAGATACTGCCAATGGTTGATAAGGCGAGATACATGTTTAACATCGCGGAAAACTTAGTCGAATGCAAGTACACATTTCGATACCAATATAACAGGCTCACAGTGAAGGAGAGAATATCAACACGTGTCTCGTACAGCCAGTAAACGTCTGGAGCTAGATTGCATAAATAATTATGCTCAGAGGAGAGAACATGCGAACATAACATACTTGTCGGAAAAAGAAATTCCGCATGCTGCATCCCTTTTAGAATGCGTTCATAGGCATCTTAAGATGGAGGCTTTAACGACCAAAAAATGCTTAACCACCTGCAGATGAATTTACAGAGCAGAGAAAGATGTAAACAAATGAACCTATAAAAAGTACACCAGTGGGAATAAAAAAAAGAATTCAAAGCTACATATTTCGATTTATGGGAATTTATTTATCATTTTTGTCAAATTCAATATTTCTTTTACAAAAGAAAGGAGCGCATCAAAAAAAAAAAAACTTTAAAAATTTTAAAGCTATAATTTAAAGTTCAATATTAATTTTTTTATTTACCATAAAAATTACATTGATTCTTCTTCCATCTACAAAATAAAATGGCATGTATTATTTTTTCCACGGAAATTATCTATTAGTTTTTGAACTATTAGTTTCCCTATCAAATTGTAATAAAAAGTCCATTTTATTTTATATTAACATTAATTATTTAACATTCATTTTAATCCATAAATATTAAACATAGTACATGCATCATATATACAAATTCATTATTTCATTAAAAATACATATGAATATTGTAAATAAGAAAGGACAATTAATTAATCATAATAAATTGAAATAATAATATAAACATATTTTAAAGAAATATCTTTTTCTATGTAGCGAACATTGCGAAGGCATAAATGTAAAATTGCAAATTTTAAAGCCCGCCCTGTTGAGGGCGCATGCGCGCATACCACGTGATCGTGTCCGCGAAGAAGTCGAGTAGAGCGCGCGGGGAAACAACGCATTCGAGTCGACTCTCGTCGAGTTCGCTCTTCTCATCGCGAGTCCGACTCTTTTTGTCGGCTATACAGAAGGGATAATTAACATCTGTTACAGTAACTATAGCGTGCGGGCCGCCCCATTTTACCCCACCACGACATTGTGGGGCGGACCTGAAGTGCATTATCACCCTCATACACGGACACGTACGCGCAGAATCTCTCCCACTGATCTCAGTAATATTGCCAGTACTGCATTAAAACCAGCGAATTTCAAACGCTGCTGACGATAGGCTCCGAGTATTCATGGGAAAAGCATAGCCTGACACTTTTTTGCATCTTAGATCATGACACGCGATTGGCAAATATACAATCATTGTAGGTATGCTAAATTCAGGGCTGGCACGTTTCGCGTTTTATATACAATGTCAGACATAGAATGTAGGAGATTTTTTATGGAGGGTACTATGATGAAAGTATTTTCTTTTCGATAAAGATTACGAGATAAGTATCCTTATTTTTACGAATCCGAATCTTAATGGAACTGAATTGTCATTTGGCATACTAGAAATTCGACACAAATTATTTAGAAAAATCAAAGTTATACCAAATAAATAGACTAAGTGAAATTTGGGGAATATTCATCTGCCTCAAAAAATGATGTATACATGTCGATCAAGGTGATTTACTGTTTGAATAAAATACCATTTAAAAAATTTGCTTACTGTCTCTCTCTATAAAGATACATAGATAATAAATTCCTCTAAATTAATTGCAAATAACTCAAAAGCTTTATAACGCGAGAGGCAATTAAAAACCGCAAAAAGATACTGTAAAGGCCTATAAATCGAGGGTCCTGAAAAATTAAAAACACATACCATAGAAAAGGTAATAAAGTAGAGAAACAAAACCTTAGACTATAAAGCTGAAATCTATTATACTCACAAATCTTTCGAATCTTATTGAATTTCTTAAATAAATCTCGGAGATAAGTATACACACTTGGAAAGTGGTAGAGTAAACATGAGTTCCTTTCAATAATGAGTGATGCCACTATTGCGACTGCTCACTGCCGTATCATCATCAACGTTGTAAATTTATTGCAATCATTTGACCTTATGTAACGGTAATGCAAAACCGATGCTTTGTAGTAAACCGTTACGTTTTACGCTCCTTCCTGGTTCTGCAGAACAGAACCGAAAATCATCGGTATTATTATTTTTTCAAATTCGTCAAGTCTTGAAAATAGACCAAATTGGGTTTTGAGAGAGATGAGCGAGAAGCGAGTAGGTATATTCAAATTGCGAATTATGTTAAACTCTTAACTGGAAGCTTAGTCTTGGAAATACGCATACTTGAGCAAAATTGAGCAAAATTGAGCGCATTTCACGATCTTCTCGTCTCGTTGTGCAACCACTGGTCAATAGACGTCGAGGGGGATAAGAAAGGATAGGATAAGTGTGTTTTAAGCCGGACGAAGTGAATTTGAATAATCTCTCGATATTCCAAGCAGACTCTCCAGAAGCCAACGAGTGCCCCTTCCTGGCCTCGAGGTCTGGCAACATTACATTCAAGTGTTTGACGAACGAACGCGTTACGTCGCCGAGTTTTTTGTTTCCTCCTTCTGGCGTCGGCATCAGCGGCGAGCAATGTCGAGTGCTACTGCGCTCTCACGGCTCCTCATTCTCTTTCTTTCGTAGATATTCAGTTCGTTCCCTTTTGCAGAATCGCCCTGCATGGTGGTCATCCTATCCAGAAACGTCATGTTTTGTCGCTCTGCTTTTATCAATTCTGCCAAGGGTTGCTTCTCTGGGGCGGTCCCAACGTGAAAAACACTGCAAATCGGACCAAACCTAGCTTCCAAGTCTCCAGAGCTTCTTCGATTCCTTAAGAAATGCTTAAGAAACCACTCCTGATTTACAAATAATATGATTGAAATAGTAATTAGATTTTTCTAATTAAATGAGTGATTATTAATGTCATATCTGTCGAGTGCTAAATTGTGGGATGCATTTCTGTCTAATGTAGGACCTTGATCTTAAACAGCTACCCATCTTGTATCTTAATAAATGTACTTGCGTGTCAAGCATTACGCGTGCGTTACGGTGTGTGGGGGAGGTAATGGTTCGAGGAAGAAAGAGAGAGAGAGGGTGATGAAAAAGAGAGAAGAAAAAGACGAGAGAAAGTAGCAATGATAAAGAGGAAGAAGAAACATAAGGAAGAAGAAGAAGAAGAAAATTATCAAGAGACGTATAAGAAAAATAGAAGGATGCACTACTTGAAGATAAGAGTGACTTTTATTTCCGTGAAAGTTAATATTCAAGGCACTCTAATGTCCACCGTGCTTGAAATTACGAATATTATGACTTCAACCAGTTCTCAGAATTACGCATGTTTTTCATTCTTTAATCTCCAACTCTCGTGTTTCACACCATATCTTGTGCATACATTCACCTCTCTGTGATTCTCTTATTTTCTTGCTGTCGCTCACTTTCGCACATTAAGAACAGTCTGCTCCTTCATTAACGCTTTACTTCATCTAAAATATTTCACAAACTTTGGCTCCACTCCAGAAATGATGATAAATATTGAAATGCTTATTATTCTTGATAGGACGAAATTACAATAAATATGGTATATTCCGTATATTTCCGCGTTATTTCTCGAGTCGATTAGAGCATTTTAGTGTATTTAAAGAAATGAGCCTTTTAATGCTTAACCAGGCGTAACAGGAGAATAAGCGAAGCTCCACTTTGTTGGTTAGAGGCTTAGAAAGAGTAACGAGTTCGTGAGCTATTACCGAGACCATATTCAGGTCTAAATAGTTGGTGTTCCGCTAAGTAGCCCTAACCAGATTAGTAAGTCGTTGTGTGCTCTATTTTTATCGTTTGTAGCGTTTTACGAGGCTGAAGAAGAGGTGGAGGAAAAAAAGAAGAATCTACAAAATTGAGAATCATAAACTGAATCTTTTTTTTATACTCTTTGTTTAAATTGAATAGTTTTTTCGGAATTGAAATCACTCATTGTGAAACTCATTGTCAGGAACAAAGTGTCCTGGACTTGTTTTGTGCCTGGAACAATTTTGTCGCCTGTTTATTTTATTGGCACAAAAGAGACGACAATGTACGAGCTGAGGTCGAATCCTCGGATCTTTATCGAAAAGAGGAAACCAATCGATCTTGGTACCCCATGTCGCCATGGAGGAAGATTCGACCAGTTCTTTCGGCGAATCTCCAACTTTTGGAACGTGTTTCCACCTTCTTGTTCCAGCTCGTTGGCATCCGACCTCCATGTCCTTAGTACTTACAAAAGTCTCCATTCAAATAAATACAAATAAAGACAAATGAACACTGTCAATAAAAAGTAGAGAAAAACCCTATTTCAAAAATAGGATAGGATAAAATGTATAATTTAGCCAGAAATCTTTATTTTTCTCAGATATTAGAAGAATATTTTGATTGATGTTTTCACCGTGGGACGATCGATATAATTAAGTATCCCTGCAAGAAGGTTCGCCCTTTCGTGCAGGTACCTCGGTAGGGTTTCTCGAGTAATTAAAGAGAGAGTGCCGTGTAATTAATTAATCGTCAGACGTCCCAGGGTGACGTTCGAAATCCTGTTGTTTGGATTCAACTAAAACTCGTATATTTTTGCAAGTCAGTGTTTCCAAGAATCTAAAAAAAGACCAAATTTATGACAGAAAAAGACTTGAATAATTCAAGTATCTAGAAAAATAATCAAACTTTTTAGATATGAACCTGAAAGAGTGTTAACGAGACACGTTAATTATCCTTACAATTCGTAATTCAGTACACAGTTATATCTCCTACCCTATATATTTTTTTTGTCATCACCCTGAAGAGGGTGAATAACAACCATTGACATCCCTCGACCCTCCAACTCAAAAAAATCGCCCTTTTCCATGCATCTCTTACGCATCCTATTTCATTATTCCTCTGTCGTTTTGTACATTATATTATAAAGAATACATTATTACTGCAAAATAGTCAAGAGGAATTGAGGATAAGAGAGGAATTATTAACCGAAGACGTTGACTGAATGTTGCCGTTACGGCGAAACGAGTAATTGATCGTTTGAGCCAATTATTCACTTGGAATAACTTCCATCGACTGAAGTTCACTTATAATTTGTTCACTTGAAAACGCTTTGCGTAAACAAATATTTCTTACGTTTGACTTAACGAGGGACATTCACTCCTTAATTTCTTTCAATGACTTTTAACTTGTCAAAACATATTTTATGAACGAAATTCAAATATCAAGAGATGCTTAAAATATGCTCATTTAGTAATAATTTAAATTGATTATAAAATGTCGCCCTTATTGCGGAACGAATTTTGTATTAATTGAATCACTTAGGGTGAAAAATATATTATTCAGTGGAGAGAAATTGCAATGAAAAGTAACAACTTTCGTTATCAATTCAATTCATCTGAGTCAATTTTCGGATGAATAAAAGTGTATGAGTGCATGAATGCAAAAAAACAGACGATTGCACGTGCGTCCCCTACAATCTGGCATAAAACGAGATTTCGAAAATCCGTTATTTAAATAAGAGAGAGAGTGAGAGAGAGGCGGCTGGCACACCGCATGCCCTTTCGAATGGGCTGAATAATTTTATAAAATTAATAGTAAAGGGTAGGTCGTTCGCGCTATTATGTTCGTATGCAAATAAGATAGTGGAGGGATAGCATTGACGTGCTTGTGGTGGGGTTTAAAAGGGAGGGGTGAAGAACGAGAAGGGAAACTTGCAGGCTGCAAGGCATTAAAAACTTTTGAGATTTATAGCAGTGACGTATGTAGAAACCTGGTCTGGACTTGATTATGCGTATTTCGGGGGTGAAAATGGACCTTCATCATTTTTGACAAAAAAGACGTGTCGAGCTTATGGAGGAAGAAATTTATGCTAATACTTTTCTGTGACCTATAAATATTCTCCAAAGTTATAAATATCATACTTTTTTATAAATACTCTTCCAGATTTTCGATTGAAAATTGTGAATGATTGTTATTGAGATTCTGCTATGCAAATGTTGGATATCAACTAGTTTTTAGGTTGTACAACTTGACTATCTGGATCATAGCCCGGATGTGGATTCTAGATGGCAAACATACCAAGTATGCGAGAAAACAGTAAACACAAGATTCAGGAAGTGGAGCAGGTGTTTAAGACATATCTGTTATATTATAATTAATATCTCTTGCATCTTTTACAAGTGACCATTCATTTCGCTCCTTATTTCCATTTTACTTGTGACCTATATATTCCGCTCCTATCTTATAAATATTAAACACCCAGATAACTGAATTAAAGATTCACTACAGAACTTTATCAATTTGTAAAATCAGTAAACGATATTTAAAATTCAATATCTGAAATTAGGAAAGAAGTAAAGTTGTTGGCAGAGGAGGATCGTTTCAAGTCCAAAGTAAATCGAGCTATTTGAGTAAAAGAGTAAACAGGTAGAAAAAAAGTCAAATAGTGGAGAAAATAACGGTAAGGAAGAGGTACTCCATGTAAAAAAATTGGTTGTTTCACTTGGACTGGAAGGCATACAATTTCTCATTTCATCGCCTCAATTAGCACTGGCTCGTAAAACGCACCAGCAAAAGACAGAGCGTTCTCCTCGGATCTTTATGATTGCTTCATTGGCCGTGCATTTCTGCACCTTTGTGCGAAGTCGGCGCGATTTTTTAAATGTCCGTTTTGCACTTTTCCACATATGTCGGTATGGTACCGGCGCAAGCATCGACCTCGAGAAATAATTAGAGTTCACTCGCAGACATTCGTTAAGAAGCAAAAGATCGCTCGGGAATATAATACACGAACGTTTTAACTTTTAGCCTCAGAAAATATATTTCCATGTCGAAAGAAGTTAACTGTTCAAAAGAAATAATGAGAATTGTTTTTAAACAAATTTTGGCATCGCTTGTGTCCCTGAATTCCCTCTTTCTCTAAATTCCCAGGCATTCCTGAACGCTTCCATTGTCTTCTTCCTCGAACCGAAGTCGTCGGTCGATCGGGACTTTCCTGAATGTTGGTAGATTCACATGATCGTTTTTATCGTTCACTACCCTCCTGCGAAAAAGGAGCGCGATTGGTCTTCTTTTTCGCCGCGGAAGGCCGCCGTGATAAAAATTGTAGGATTTACGAGTTGCCTTTTCGCGTACTCATTTATCTAATTATATCGCCTCTGATTCGGGACTCTTCTTTGGTGCTGATGTGGCTGTGGATGGAGAACTTTATCTCCTTATGGAAAGGGCTGCAGACCGGATTTTTCTCAAGTTCGTGGAATTCCTTGAGTTGGTTTTATTCAAGCTCTTCTCCCTGGTTATGCTTGTCCCCATCTCCTTCTTATGCCACTCTTGTTTTATTCTTTGGAACTCGACGAAGCCACAAGGTCCGCCGAACTCAATATCTTTCCTCTCTTTCTCGCACCAATCCTCTTTCCCTTGCGGACAAGAGCCTCGTTTCTTTTCCTCGCGTTGTAATCGCGCGTCGGCTCGAATTTTCGTTAAATTTATGCAATTCCACTAACTCATTTTTCATCATCTGTCTGCCTCTATCTGGCACTCCCGCCCTTTCTCGCCTACCCTTACCTTTTCTGAGCCTTCCCCCTCTTATTTTCATCTGCAACCAGTTGGTCGAGATCAATTTTGTGCGTCGATCCGCCGCTCCTTCTTCTTCTTTCGCCAAACCCGTTGGTGAATCGAGTCGGTAACGCGATGCATTAAAACTGCGCATTCCACCTTAACGTCTTTTCGCGTTTTTATTTCCATAAGAAGCGACATGTCCGGCTTTCGACGCTCAAACGCAGCCAACTCAATTCTACCTGCCTTATCGCCTCACGATCTTCAGTTTTCATAATTGAGAAAGAAAGGGAACGAGACTGCAGACTCGGAGGGGAATTCACAATTGGCATAATAATGGGCCTTCTCTGTCGGTTATATTGTTCGCTCAAAAAATGCATTAAATCAATTCTGAGCAATGGCATAGCACTGAAATTAAAATATGCTTGAAATCCTGCTCTTATTTTCATTTTGGCAATTATAAATATCATTGTCGTCATTAATTTGAAATTTAAATAAATCTGAGGAGACTGACTAATAAAAAAATAAAATCCAGGACTTGAGGAAAGAAGACCTCGGAGTATTTCCAGCAAAAAGGGGGTCTTGAAGAAAAGGAAGAATAAATTTGATTAAAGCCTTCAGTCTGGACATGCGGTGGGTACCTCGCGCGAAACCCTTCGGTTCCGATTTCTGCGAAAGGACGAGACGAAGGACGTCGCCACAAAAGGATATCTTGAATCTTCTCCCAAATCTCAGCTAAATCTCGAAAAATCCGAGCCGATTTCTTTCTCGAGGACGATTCCTGCAGATTTTTATTAGTATTTCTTTACTCACAAATCGTCCAGAAAGAGAGAACGAACGGGTGAAAAGGATCAAGAGGGGGAGTCAAGGGATAAGACCGTGTGTATGAAAAAAAGGAGTAGAGACTGGGGCCCCGCGGAATGATGAATCGTTTCTATTAAAATACTTTTTCGACGGGGAATACGGAATGGGCGTCCACCAGGAGAGCCGCGAGTGGATTTATTTACATATTTTCAATCTGGATTAAGAGGTATAGTCGAGGACAAGAGTGCTTCTATCCCACATGGTGAAAGAACCACGGACCAATACCCGAGATCACGAACTAAATTACTAGATTTTTCAGTCGCGTCATCAGAAAAATTCAGAATCATCTTGGCAACTGAGAAATTGAATTTAAAGTGATTTTTAATGGGCGTTTATGACCTGATTTTTTGGACTGGATTAATTATATTGTACTCTGAAAGAAATTACATAGAATGCTTTCAGTTTTGGAATAGTTATAAAACTATTTTACATATAGAAAGAAAGCGCATGAGTATTCGCATTATTATTCAACCAATTAAAAAATAATCAAGGCTGCTGATTAGAGGTATCGTAATTGCTTGTTGTTTGCAATATCTAGGTAAGTTGGCAAGCAACTATCGCTTCAAATACTATCACGTTTCTACTTTAGATACCTAAGTGTTAATGTGTGTCTAAACGTGTGTTCAAATCACACACGACGGGACAATGTCGGTATATAGTTGTGCGGCTCGCGCGACGTCCAGCCGGCCGTAATGTTAATGAGATCCAATTAATCACACGGGGAAGTGAATCCTAATGGGAAAACGTGAAATGCCTCGACTTTGTAAACGTTCAGTCTTCCTGGCGTCACCGACCAAGGCGAAAGTACTTCCGTGCGAACGGATTTAATTAAATCTATTAGGATTTCAAATCTACGGAGACTCTACATTTACGTGTTCAAACTTCAAAATTTCTTCACATCCTAATCTTTTTAAAACTGTACTCAACACTGCTCAGAATTTAGAATTTAGTTATGTTCACCTTCTCAGCGATTATTCTAGTTTTCCAAACGACTTTATCGACCGATTCGCTTATTCCAGTTTTATAACATGCGCGCAGCACGTTTAGTATCACGCGAGATGAATCGTAAATAACGAGTCCGAGTTCTGAATAATCGGAACTAATGCAGAGACGGCTCGAGAATCTTTGAACCCCCAGGAAAAGCATAAATTTATTTATGGGAATGCTAATTTTAATTGGTATTGTAATTTAGGATAAATTAGAAGCATAATTAATAAACTGACACTTACGAAAAGCCTTCTTATTGTTAATATGTGGCATCGTGGACTCACCTGCAACAAAAAGAAAATACTTTGATTAGCTCCATGAATTACGTTTTAAAGAAAGTTCCTAAAGATATTATTAATGTGTGCTTGTAAAATCGTTTCTAACAGCGCATCCGATCACGTTCAGCACGAGTCGAAGTGGCATGTAGATAATTATGGTGTTGGCATGTCACCCATGTCCTCCATATCCACCATGGCTCCAAGTCCTCCCACCATTTCCCAACATAACGCAGTTCCATTCCGCAGGTAATACCAAAGTGTTGATAATTTATTTGAAAGACGTGCGACGCACGTGTCCCACCTTCGCAATCGGGCTGCCACTGTCAAGCAGCGTATTCTGGATTTCGCGCCTTTTTCGTTGTTCCATTGTCTTTTCTACAGATCGCCTTTTTAGGCTCGACAGGCATCGGGAGCCACACGATGTTTATTAACCGGCACCCGTTCTGCGTAATTGGCAGGCATTTCAATGCTCGAGTCGCATTTTTATAGCCAGGGAAAAATCTGTCCCTCCCTGACGTCACACGCCCCTTTCCATCGACTATGTTCCGTTAAGATTCCATATTAGTTAGGAATGTCAATTATTATGCAGTCCCTATTATTTCTTCCTGATCATCCTACACGAGTGGATTTCGGAATTTGTAAGCTTTTCACTGGACTCAGGACTATAATTTAATTCTAGTACATCTACTGAAAAGCAAGGATTCTTCATCAGCAAAACCAGTTGCGTTTTTGCGCTTAATTTGCATCAGGGAGGATTAACTGAGGACTGGAGTCATATCGCTTTTCACGCGACATATCAGACTCGGGCTCTTACAGTCATTAGTTGGTTCTGGAGAGGAGTTTAGGAATCAGTGCAACCGGAGCAAAAAGTCGAGCGCGAAACGCGGTAGTTCCAGGTTTCGAGACTGTCGCCTCGACTGGAGGATAAAAGGGCCCCACGCGAGAATCGTGGCTAATGCACGGCGCGCCGTTGTCAGAGACGGAGACTGCGCGAGAAAGCATGCTAGGAGCGCGAATGATAAATGAACTCCTCTTAACCGCGAGCTCTCATATCGGTCGCTATTAACATAGTACCGGATAAAGTAACGAATTTAAAAGAAATCCAATATAAAAGCCAAGGGAATTCCATCGGAGATCTTATCCAGGCGAGCTCTCGCTCGCAGTGGAGACTCCATTAATCACTGAGGTCTCTCTGTCCCTCTTCAGTCTCCAACGCCCTCGCTTTTTCCTCTGCTTTGAACCCCACCCCCCTACACCCACTGTACCCCCTCGTCCTCTTGATTCATTTGTCTCGTATTAGCCGTTATTACAAGAGCTGAAAAGTCAAATGGCCGACGGTATAAAATGGCACTGTCCGGTCCGAACAAAGATAATACTCCTTCGCCGACGATCGAGATTGCGACTCATCTCGAACGCGGAAGAAGATCGCTCGACATTGATCGTTACGCCTCTTGAAATTAGTCTGGACAATCACGACATTATTTTTGACTGTCTTATACTTATTACGTTTCTTTCCTAATTCCTTTTTAATGTTCCGAGTTTTAAAAAAGAACTCTAACAGAGCAATCTAAAGCTTTTCATACAAAAGAAGCCTGTTCCAAACGTCATCATTGTTCAGAGAAACGCAGAATAATAAAACAGCAAAAAGGATGTCGATCCACATTAGGAATCACGTCAGGTTGTTAGCCCACATGCTAGGTTATTCACTCACTTCCGGAATCCGTCATCGGTATCGACGCCCTCGCGTTTCTTCCTTTTTCTTCCGGGCCGCCATATTGTGAACAGGTGAGAACGAAAGCGAAAGAAAGAGCAGACGAGCAAAAGAGGGAGCGAGAAAAAAGTTATTCCTGCAGATCCCTAACGGATCGCACTCGGTGGTCAGCGTGACTTTGACCGATAGCTCAGCGAGGGGCATACGTCCTGGTCGTTATCTTAATGTATGTGAAAACGGTGGAATAATTTCTGAGAAATAAAAGAATTGACGAGAAGCACGTCGTTAGTTGATCCGTTCTGCTAGGGTGGAAACGAAAGGGTGGAAAGAGGAATCGTGAAAAGAGGGACAGGGAGGAAGGAGAACCAAGAGGAACAAATGGAGTCCGACTCTGTGACAAACGAGCGGCGCGCCCCCAAAATGTCAGTCAACCGTTCGTACAGCCACATTCCACATTATACTTCACCTGATTTGAGCCGCCTTCCCTTCAGCTATCTAACAATGATGACTTTAAAGCTTTACGGAGTTTCCAGCCCAGAGAGATACTACTTTGACAGATGACCTTATAAGCCACGATCCCATACGACCACATTCCATACTTTGCTTAACTGATCGAGGTAGCTTACTTGACTTAACCACCAATTGATGACTCCGTTGTTACTAGTATCATTCTTTATATCATTCTTTAT
>JAUESI010000003.1:11871894-11895074 GCA_032275145.1 Synergus laeviventris | reverse complement strand
TATGTTCTGATCATGAGAAATGTATAAATTAAAGACGATCGATTTCTAAATAACATGTCTAGTTTAATGATCTCGTTTTAACTAGAATGATTGAGGAATATCTTTCGCAAGATATTTGTTGTTTTGATTTATGTCGGAGATTTTTCTCTCTTGAAATTTCGACCTTAAAATGAGGGAATTTCACTAATAAACTAGTGGGCTGAAATCTGTTATATGAGTGTCGAGCAGTTAGCAATTAAGAGTTCGAGTTCTTAAGAAATGTTTATGCATCCTGGAAATTGCATTTCGACGCCGCGCGCCGGATCGTTAAAAGGGGCCAGTATATCTGTATGCATTTTACAGCGAGCGTCGCGTTCGAAGAACGTGAAACGAAGGGTTTTTTCTGCCCAAGAGAGCGAGAGAGAAAAGAAGAATAAGAGAAGAAGCTACGAGATCGGCAGAGAACGACGTTTAATGGCGATTCACGTCGATAATTAAAATCGATAATTATCGCGAGTTAATAACTGGTCGTTATCGTTAAGGCTAACGAATAGGATTCGGTGTCTCGGACTTCTCTCGTATCTTATTTTCCTTTCTGAGCGCGGGGTGGGTGTGTAAAGACATGGCAGAGAAAAAAAATCGAAAAAAGGGATAAAAGGAGGAGAAAGAGAAGGAAATTGAGAGAAATAAATGAGAGAGAAAGAGACAAAGAGCGATCGGACAGAAAAGCAAAGTCACCGGTTTAAATTGAAGAGAGCTCCCGCCAGGGGAACCAGACAAGCGAGCCTATCGGTCAACTCCAATAGTTATAAATATATAGCACTCCGCACTTTGTCTAAAGTCGCCTCGAGGTTTGATCCCAAAGAAAATCCTGTTTTCCAACATGAGAAAATCGAAATTCCCGTCTCCGGGACTAATAGTTTTCTTGAAAAATCAATGAGTTCTCGAGTTTCTATATCCTGGTTTTACTATCAGAGTCATTTATAATTAATTCTCGGTTTAATATGCTTTTTCTTGCTAACTGCAATTCTTTGACCTCAAATCTACTTGATTAAATAATTTTCTACTGGACAATTATTAACTTAATCTTATCAGTTGAAATAAATTTGCTATCAATCTCTTTTATTAATTAACTTTGTCCTACATATTTAATTATGGGGAGGGGTGGGGGGGGTAAAGAATTTCTCAATGTCTCGACCCTTGTTTGAGAAGATAAAAGTATCTTCGTGCACGACTGTACCACTTCGGGGCAAGCAGTAAAAGGTCTAAAGTTTTTAATACTTTCAGTTGTTTTTATGGCGGCTGGCATTTGCTCCTTTTTATTGTTCCCTGCACGATGCGTGAGAGTAAGTGAGAAGTTGGTGAAAACGAAAGGAGAAAAGAGACAAGCGAGAGAGAGAGAGAAGAAATCAGTCAGCCCTCTCTGATGTATGACTTTGCGGTTCGCGTGAAAAAAATCCCATAAACCAGTAAAAAAAGCATCGGTCTTTGGGCCAGAGGGGTCGAGGGACCCACGAGGGGCCTCATCCCTCTCCCCAATGTATCGCCAAAGGAATTCCTCTTATGACGAACCATACGTGATTTTCTTCCCTCTTTCTTATTCTTCATCTTCTTCCCTCGTTTCAAAACCCGCCCTCGGCCTTTCTTCCCTTTCTTCTTTTTTTTTCTTCTTTCCTCTTATTGCTTCTCTCATTTCTTTTTCCTCCGTTTTTACCTCTTCGGTTTAACCCCCTCTCGTTTCCACTGTTCCTTTTTTATCGTTTCATTTTAAATGTTTCATTTTAAATGTTCCATTTTTCACTCCTGGCATTTTTTTCCCTTGATTTTTGATGTCAGACGTGGCTCGTTTTTCCTCCTTTCTGCGAAATTTGCCTTTCGAGGGTGAATCGCGTTACTCTTTATAACCTTCCGCCGGTTTACTTCATCGACGCACGGAAAAACGAAGAGAGAAGACGTCAAGTGACAAACGAGAGACACATGCGGCATCTTCGTGTTTACGCTTCGTTGTTAATGCGTCTTTCGAGAGCGAGAGAATTCACTGCGAAAAACATCGACCTCTTTTATCTCGAGCTCGATGGATGTGCACGGGACGTATCGTCACTGACCAAGTTTCAAAACGCTTATTATAATTGACGGTAATAATGATAATTGGTATTGTCATAAAGCACGTGTGCACAAGCTAACTGATCCGAACTCATTCCGCAGAAAATATCCTACCGTTTTAAATCAATTTTTAAAAATGCACCCAAATTCCGTCCTGACAATTAAAGGAGTAATTAAACCGACTGTAAAGTGGGTTTATTTTATAAATATAATAATCAGCTGCTGTTCATCATCAAAAGAATTGCAGAAAACAATACACATCATCGAAGACATTTTAAACTGATGTTTACAAATCAGACGACTTCAAAACTCAAAATATTGTTAAGACTCTTATACCAACATTTTAAACGAATGAGTCGCAGGTGGTTGGATTACAATGCAAACTTTTATCGACATTATAGTAACAACAATGTAGCTGAGGGTTACAAAACAGTCGATCGTGAGCGGCACGAAAGAATTTGCAGTTGTAGTAACTGATTAAGTACATGGAGAAAATGTTAAAGGGATAATGTTTATAACACACAAATGATTTATGAAAAATTAATTTACATACATACCTAATATACTACTGCAAAATTATATTAAATAATACTGATACTGAACGAAATTATACCGAAACTTGTATCCAAATTTCACCACAACTTTTGGTAATGCTCGGGTAATGATTACCGAGCAAATTTTCTCCGTGTGACGAAAGAATGTCGCTGATTATCAAATTGGCAAAACATATTTGCATCAGTTATGCCAGATTACGTAAATCTAGATTTCAATAATATTATATTTGAATTTTCAATAAAAGGACATTTGAGAATTAATATATATGGTGCTACCTCAGAAGGCAACAAAACGAAATAAATGAAATTAAGGAACGGTTAGAATGGTTATCAACTTTCTTAAGCCCGAAGGCTAATCAATTCAAATACGAAATTAGAGAATGTTGGAAAAAGTGCAAAACAGCAAAAAGTTGCTGCTTGATAATCTTGATATAGAGACTATATATTGACTAAGTGCATTGATTTAATTGGACACGCGATGTTTATCAATCGAGTTCAGATAACAGATATAAAGTTAAGATTAAAGAAAACCTCGTCAAATTTACAAGTAGTAAGTTTAGCTTGTTGAAATTGTGCAAGCTTCTAAAAAAATGTTCTTTCTCAGCGAACATTCGAGGTGGAGAGCAAGTCCAGTAAAACGTTGTTTGCTGTGACAGCGACATGATTATCAACCTAACTTACGATACCATTACTCGGACACGTTAATTTAATCCATCGATTTGGCAAACGCTGACTGCTTCTCAACTATACTGAGTCACGTGACACTCTGACTGAGCCCAGTGTCAGGAAGAGAGAGGAAATAATTGATTTAATTGGTCCTGAGGTTTTTTAGCTCTTGTATTATTCTGATTTTTAGCAAAGATTATGTCAGATTTGGTATAAGCTAAAACCACCAATTGTAAATTACAGAAAAAAATATTATAAATGATTAAAAATGATAAAATAGGTAGGTTTCAGAAAATGATTTAAATTCTAATATGCTACTTTGGGCATAGATCAAAGTGTACTTAAAAATATTTTGACATTTTGAGAAATGAGGATCGTTTCTCTGGCTTAGAAATTGAGCAAAACCCTCAGGGAATTCTGGCAGAATACAGATGGTTAGATTGTGAAATATAATCCTTGGAAGTAAGTTTGAAAGCTTTGTGATGATTTTGTAAGATTGGTAGATAATTATATTGTGTGGGGTGAAATGTTTATTTCCCACGATTTCTAGTCAAATTTTATACTACTAATTTTGAAGTACAATTGGTTTAAAGGGATAATGAGAAATTCACAGCACAAAACCCCAAAAAAAACTCTCACAAAGATCAACTTTTCACATTCTCTTGCGTCTGTTCATTCAGTATCACGTTTCCCTAAACGTGCCTCAATTTCACGATTTTTTACGGCAATTCTTCCCCTATTTGGAGCGAACTCTCCTGGAATTGTCCTATAAAAACGTCATCCGGATGTCGCGGGACTTCTCTCGCGCTTAAACGACATTACCAAGAGATTTGTAAAAGCAAACATCGCCACGGTCGTTTATTAGATTAGTGGAGAGGCGAGCGTGTGCTAGAAAGAGAGAGGGGAGAGATAAAAAGAGAGAAACAAGAGGCTGGCTGGTAGCACTGAAGTTGTAAATTCACAATTCTTTAATCTCGGTATGCCACCACCAACCCCCTCTCACATTTTTCTCAGTACATAGGGTATCTTAGAGGCCTTAGGGAACAAGCAGTAAATCTCGCGGACAAACAATCATAATTTTCGAAGAGCTAACAAAAACAACAGACTCTTTAAAGAGAGCCGATGCCAAAGCAGCATGAAATGCGACCGCCTCCGCGCCTCCAATTGTTTCGAGGTTTTCTTCTCTCTGCCCCAACCCTCCCCACAAGTCTCACAACCGTTTTAGTTTTACTACCCTGTCGTTTCTATACTTCTCTCTATATTCTCTCTGATAATTCTCTCTTAGTGGGTATACATCACTTTCAATGAGTAATTTTCATTATTTTTTAAATTTATTACTCTATTATTACAGTAGGTGCTGCTCTACATTAATGCGAGAAAGACAAAAAAATATATTTTTCATCATATGTGACTCTTTCCCTAATATGTGATGATTTTCGGGTAAAGTTATGTCAAGAATGTCAAAGCTCAGGAATGTAGATAAACACTTATTTTGCTCTCATCTGTTTTCCAGATGTCGTTTTTCGTGAGAAACATGAGCATGGGGTAAACGGTTCCAGAAGAAATATAATAAAAATCTTTCTTCCAGTGTTCTTTAAAATTGATCATTTCTTTATTCTGTAATTCGGATCGATATAATATTTGTCTGAACTGGCAAACTTTGTTTGTATATTGAAGATTACTTTCATCCGAATAAATTATTTTCATAACAGTTAAGATTATTTATAAATAATACTTTTTATTAACAAAAGTGTCGATTTGTCTAAACAGATCCACATATTTTCCGTCGAAGATATTATGTTTATTTGAGGATATTATATAAGGGGAAATTACTTGTTTATATAAAAAAGGTCAAGGGTGGTGAAGAGAGGACCTGGGGTGTGATTTATATCCAAACGACACTCGATATCCCCAACGAACCAAATAAAAGGAATATCGACAAGCCCAATTGGTCACGTTCGAAGTGACTGTAGAATGAAAAATGAGGAAACTGGCTATCAAAACTGACAAGAGAGATTTCCATAAATTTTGATGACGTAAAAATCTATAGATATTCTTAAAAATCCACCAAATTTTTGATTTTTGATGCCCGGAGATTAATTAAAAGATTTAGAGATTATATGCGTATTTTTTGATCGCCTCTGCCATAAACCTTTTCCACGAAGCCTGGAGAATCCGAGGAACCCATATAAAGCGTGACTCGGTTTTATAACTCGTATGGTTCCTGTCGCGGTAAAGCTCTTGAGCGTGCTCAATTTTAGAATAAAACGACAAAAAAATCCATTTTTACAGCATGCCTAGGGCTGACATGAGCCTAAAAAACCCTATAGTTAATTCGACTAGGAAACTCTGAGATCATAAGAAATTTCACATTTTTCAGAAAAGATGAGATCAACTCTTAAGAAATTTTAATGATTCGTATCTTTTGGAATCTCATAAAAGTAGACGACCTGTTTTTCTTTATGTGCATTTTACGACGTTTCTAGCATCTTCTGGGGAGTTAAATCTAATCTTACGAAACTGTTGATGGAATTTTCTCATGATTGACGGGTTTTTAAAATATTTTATGGACGATATACAAAAACAAGTAGTAAGTATTAATCCTTGAAAATTACAGTAAATTTAGTAAATTATTTTTAAATTGATATGATATCTAAATTACATTAATTAAAATTGTACAGTAATTCATAAAAGAGAAACTTTAAATACAATATTGTGAAAATGCTTTTTTTCTGTGAATAACACTCTACCACTTGATTTCAGTTAAAAAGGTCGTAAATCTTTGTTCCCTACTCAGATGGTGCGAAATAACACAACATACGTCAGATTTTATGTAAGTATATTCTGCGGCTTGATTTGTATTCAATAGAAGGCCTGCAGTTATTCCATATTTTAAAAATTTAATAGGTAAGGTAAAAAATTCCTTCCAATGCGATCGAAGAGAAAAGGCACAAAAATATCACATTTGAATTGCAATATAATTATTACTACTATGATAAAATCCTATTTTTCAGCAGACTTTAATCATCACAAAAACTTGCATCATAAAACAGATTTTAATGAAGAAACTCCGTATAATAAATATTTATCGATTCGAGATAAAGAAAAACGTTATTATACGTTTATCAGAATTTACCTCAGCTTCTCTTAAAACCTTACTATTTTATTGCTTGAAACTTTTATTACTTCATCACGTGTTAACCAATTTATGACATCCTTGCATGAATAAGTACTTATAGTCTTGAGAGTTTTTCAAATTTCAATGAATCTTTAACATTCCATCATTTCCGGTAAGTAAAAAGGAATGCTCAGAAGAATACGAAATTTCTGATCACCTTTCGAGATATATTACCAGAATAATAAATATTTCAGAAAATAAAAACTGCTAACTCAAATTTTGTTTTTCATGTTGGCAATACTCGGAGTGTTGTCAAAATAGTAGGAACTTTTCACACACTTCTTTTTTCAACCCCTACTCGCGAAACTGGAGAACCTATCAGGAATCCAGATTCCTTTTATCTATTACTGGCATTTTCCCTCATTTTTTATCACTTGTTTCAAAAGCACCGCTCTGCGACCTTATCCATCATTTCCATGAAACTGCACCAGAGAACTAAACCAGAGCTCAAGAAGATTCCATGTCGCCTGAATGTGAAATTGCGAGCTTGCTAGAAAAACTCGTCGTTTCCCAGAAAGCATCTTTGAATCGCAAAGCGCGACACATCCGTTCTTCACCAAGTAATTAAAAAAAAAAAGAAGAACAACCAACCACAAAAAGGGAGCATCACGTACCTCGCGAGATTCCCGGTTTCTTCCACGTGGTAGCACTGCACCATAGTTTCTTCCTCGAAATCTCACTTTTTACTGCACCATCTCACGCTGAATCTCTTATTAAATTCAACTTGATTCAATATTATTGAACTTAATTCAACTTGATTGAACTTTTTCAATTCAACTGAACTTTGCTCAAATTTTATGAACCTTTAACATTTTTTGCACACTCTTTAGATTAAAATCTCACCGGTTAATCGCTGCACTACCGTCTTTCGCGCACCGCGTCTTCCGCAGAACACGAGACACTGATAGTAGTTGGGGGGTGGGACGGTCGTTGAAAAGAGAGTCGAAGTTCATCAGGGATGAAAATTGCAATCCGTAACTGAATTTGGTATCCAGAGCCATCAACCAGAGTCAAATTATGACTGGTGATCACTTTTTTTTTCATACAGTAGAACTCCTCGTAGTCGAACCCCTCATAGTCAAACACCATATAATCGAACTTCCGTTTACCCTCTTTTAAAGGTCCACGTATTCACTACTCCCACTACTATAACCGGAAGTTCGCGGATCCGGACCGGCAACGGATTCGACTTCCGAGACGATGAGCGCGGCTCTCACCTCGACGGACGAGCGACGAAAGCCGAATTGTCCCAGCTGCACGACTCGCGCGTGATCGGGGGTGACGATTCACGGGCACCAGTAGCTGCAAGAGCCGGGTGGGACGGCGGCAATTGGGGCGTGGGTGGGGGTGGAGGAGGATGCCGAATGTGGAGGGGATCCAGAGGAGGGGGCTCCTCCAGGGTGGGAGGGACTATCCGATCCTTACGACCCTTGCGAATATCCCCTATCTCGCAGAAACATACTCCAAACACTTGGAATTTTAAACCGAAGACAAACGGGTGCTTATTTTATAAAAATAAGGACAATACAGGCAGCAGAAATTTACTTACTAATAAAGAATTTTTTATTCAACCGAAAGAAATGAATGTATTACAATTGTAATGATGGAAAATTCATTCCAGTCAAAATAATCTAGGCCGAATTTGTTTACAGTAGAACTATTGTTGCCAGGTAATTAATTTCAGCCGAATAATAAATCAGGGTAGTCATTGAGGTCAATTGCCTCGAAAAATGTTTGTTTACTGATGCAGGAAAAATGAATTTTTGAGAGGAATGTGTAATTTTCGTGAGAGGGCAAACACGTGGGCAAAGGTGTGCAGCATGCGCAAGGCAACGAATGCGCGTGGCTCGAGTGGCGCGGGATGACTGAAATTCCCCTCCACCTTTAACATTAGATCTGAGAGGGAGGGTTATTCTCCCACTTTGAAGTCTCCCCTCTTTTGGTTTCCCCACTACTGCTGACTGGGGATACATTAGAGTAGCCCCGCTCCGCCCCTTGGAAGAACTTGGCTCTTTCTCTTCTCACGTGCTCCCTCCCTTTTTTCTCTATCTTTGTTCCTCTCCTTTGAGAGACGACTCGATCTCACGTTAGAGGAGACTGAGCACCGCCTCGGTGTTTTTACCCTGCGTAGATGCGAGATTTTACTACGAAGTCCACGTGCTTGATGGGTGAGGGTTCCAGAGGGGGAGGCAGTATGGGGGCGAGAACCTACCCTAATGGGGCTAGAAGGACGTCCAGTGAGACTCTAACGGGGGTGGCGGATTCGGCCCAGTCTTGAGCAGCTTAGGAGCGGTGCTACCCTCGATGCAGAATGACCACTCCCATTTTTTCGAGGTACAATTGGAAGAATGGTTTCGGTGATTTGGATGCATGAGGAATTGAGGATTAAGAATTTTAGATTAGGGCAAGTGGCAATGGTGCGGTGGGACGGATTTTGGCGGGAAGAGGCTGCTCATTTGAATTCGGTGTGACAGATGGGGTTGACGTGAAGCTGGGGGAGATGATTGGCTTGTGATTTGGGAATACGGATCTATAATATAAACTTGCAATATTGGGGAATGTTTTTTAGGTATTCAAATATTCAAGTTACTCCGCTATTGTCATTGCTATAGTTTATCAGGAGATTAATGGGGCTGAAATATCAGACGTCTATAATCTGAGTAATTTGACGAAAATTAAAATTTTTTTTTTCTTTTTTTAACTAATATAAATATAATGAAAAGAAGGTATCAAAGGGTGTTAGTAATTTTATTTTAATTACGTTTTAAAGCTTGCCCAAATTTACAACCCTTAATTGACTATATATTTGAAACCCAAGTCAACTTTGGCAATATTATGAAATTACCGCCCTTTGATTGGGGTTTGTCACAAATGGCACGTTTAATAAGAAAATTATACTGTTTTAAGAAAATCAGTTTTTTTGAAGTTAAGTGTGGTTTTTTGTTGCTTAATGCGCATTTGCATATTATAAAACATTGTTTTTGATCTTTATGATATTTATCAGTTAAAAAAATAAAAAAGAAAGGAACATTTTCGCATCAAGAGAATTAATAATTTTCCCAAGGGAAGATAAGACTTAATCTTTGCAACTGAAACTCTCTTCATTTCATGTAATTTTGATTTTTATATTACAAAACAGTATTTTAATTGTTTTAAGTATGAGTTATAATTTTTATAAATCTCCTGATAAAAAGCTCCTGATTTTTCTCTTGGCCATTTTGGCATGAGTTACTCCCTGAATTTGAATCAGCTGCATTTATTTTTATGTCATTCAATCAGAAATCACAAAGAAAAGTTAAATTTAGGAGACGTCTACAATTAAATGCTTTTTAAGGTTTTGAAGCGAAATAAATTTTCATTAATTGGCCGAGGTCAGATGTTTATTTAGAGATGTCTCGACTTAAAAGGATATAATTATTCATTAATTGACTGAGAGGTTATTCGTTGATTTTCTAAATTACCGTGTTAGGAATAGACAATTGACTTTTAATTAAACAGAATCGCATATTTATAAATCCGCATGGAAACAAAAAGTATTAAAAAATAAGAATTTAAAAATAATTTCCAGTAAAAATATACATATAAATAAAAAACAATTGTTTTCCGTCTCAAGTTCACATTCATGTAATATTTATGATTGGTTTCATATTATCCAAAAATATATACATATATATATACGTCTCACACAGATATTATCTTCCGTTAGTATAAAGCGATTTCTTGAAAGACAATGAGCCATTTTAAGCGCTCTTTTATAATATATTCTCAGTAAAAGAATAGTCAATTTTATCCCCTCCTAGACTCTTAAGAAACAAAGAAGATTAAAAAATTAATCGCCTCGTTTCTGTACCAACATATGGTGTGTATTACGCATCTTCATGGTAAATTATTATAATTTATGTATTCAGTACACATGAATGTAATAAACAAGAACAAATCGATTCATTTTCTGATAGTTTTGAAAAAGTAGAAGAAACCCAATTTTAATTAGACCGAAATATTAAAAAGAAAATTTTTTAATGATTAGAGCAAAATGCATATTTAAACTGCGATTACGGAAGTAATTTCCGGTCTGCAATTAGGCTTTAATTAATTCCTATAGTAAAACACCATAAATCTTGTAGTCAAAGCGCTCGATCAAGTTACGTACAAAAGACAATTGTGAAACTTATACTCCCTAAAACGTCATTTCTCAACGGGGGGTTGGAAGGGGTAGGAATTAATTTCGATAAATCCTTTATATCCCTGCCGAAATTGTGCGAGGGCCACAGGTAATATACCGTTTCGCTCCATCACTTCCCGCTTTAGGGTCAGGTAATTCGTAAAAAGTGGAATGTGGGAAAAAGCGTTTGCAACCCGTTAGGTGCAAGCGAAAGGGTTAAGGTTCAGAAATGGGTCAGATTAGAGGCTCTTTACCGTTTTCCTTAAAGAGCCCTTTAGCTTCAATATATAAAGTATCGCGTTTCCGCGATCGATTTTAGGCAGCTAATAATAGAAAGAGAGAGAAATATGTACCAATTTTTAGGGGTTTATATCTGGGTATAAAATACACAGACTGGTTTGATATTTCCGGGGTGGATTTGTGGAGATAGGTGGAATTGATTCTCATTTAGTAAGAGGTGGATGTGTTCAGCTTGCAGTCGAAATTTCAGCAAAAGGGTTTTTTTGACGTGGGACTTTGAGGGACCGTGTGAGAAAACCATTAGACGTCAAAACTCGAAAGAGGCACCCTTAAATAACAGACCACCGGCCCGCAGGGGAGAATTAAAAAAATGCGATATTTTCGTTTTCAGGTACGAAGCGAGCATCGAATGAGAATCCAACCCTTCGGCGAGAGAAAATAATAAGAGAGACCAGCAGACAGAGGAATATAAATTTCAACGCTCTGCAATAATGCAAAACGCTGCGGGTATTAAAACTCTCGATTTATGTAGAACTATCAAATTCATGTGGCTTATAATACAATCCCTTCATTTTCATTTAATTTGTACAGGGAATTAACGTTAATAATTTGTGAACGCCTGTGTTTAGTCCTTTTTAATCAATTAAAAATTAAATTGCCCGTTTCATATAATTTAAAATATGAATAGAAACCCCGATTTCAATTTCCTCCCTTTCACTTACCCTCATTTTCTACGAAAAAAAACATAACTAAGTTTTCGAGTCGAAATCGGAAAGTTCAAGGTGTCGATTATACTCTCAATTATCTCCTCTCCTTCTATTATTCACGGTTCACGCTCGCAGCTTCAATTACAAACAATTTCGATATGGGCTGTAGTAGCAGTAGCTGGTTAGTTCTTAGTTGCCGATAAAGTAAGAAAGGCGTCAACAGATCGTTAGGTATAAAACTCAGCGGGCAACGTCATTTCCAGTGGAAAGGACCAGCTGGTTCGCTGAACGAGAAAAGAGAAGGAGAAAGAAAGAAACACAGAAAAAGAATGAAAAAAAAAGCAGAAAGGGTTAAAAATTTCGACGCGGAAACGAAACCGAGGGTTGCACCCCGAGGAGGGACGCAACTCTTTCGTTTTCTTTTCCGTCCCTTGTGACAAAATCATGAAACCACCTTGGACACCCGACTCTAAAATTGTACGTTTCATCCTGCAGTTTCTTCCATTTTTTTCTTGCACTGCTTAATTCTCCGCTTTCTTCCGAGACATCCCACTGGAAGATGGGCACCCACCATATGGCTCGAAAACGCAGATAAAAAAATTCATATTTCCAGTAGAAGGGCTCTGAGTGCGGTATTTTTAGCGCGGCAGTTTACCGCAGAGTTAAAGCTCTTTGTGTTTTATGATTGCACTTCGTTATAGTTTATGGTAATGAGTCGTTATCGATTCAGGGTTTGAATGCTAGTTTTATTTCCTCATTTTATTTTAACTTATTCCTATAAATTCCTAGCCTGGATTGTTATAAAATATTTCACAAAACAATTTGAACGTCAAGTTTTGGACTCCTTTTTGGGATCTGGAACAGGGCTTTAATTAACTTTTTTTATCATTACTTTCCTTACAGGACAAAAAAGATGAATGAGTCGATGTGAGTACTACCAAGGTAGGCTTTAACAGATTTCTATACCTGCGTTTGAGTTACTATAGGACAACATGTATGTAACACAAGCTATGCATTGACCAGCATACATACTCGTCCGACATGGAATGTGGTCTGCCAGGCACATTACATACAGCCGCTATAGTTCCCGATTTTTATTATTTCATAAAGCATTAAGTATAATATCCGCACGCACTTAAAGGAGTGTAGCTCGTTGCAATATTCCAGTTCGTGGGTGGATATGGCCAGCAAGGCAGCCGATCGGTTGGTATAAGGCTGCCAGATAGATACGCTCCTGGCCGGTCGGACTCGCATATTGTAATTACATGAATTATTATTTCATTTCATGTTTGGGATCCGTTCCGCCTGCCAACCCCTCTTGCCCTCACTTTGTATACACTCCTGTCCTCTGCAGCTCCTTCTTTATCTACCTTTGGTTGTGTCTCTTGTTCTCTTTCTCTTATTATATATATGCACACACTACATTCAGAGAACAAGTGTCCATCTAGATCCATAGAAGCTTGAACTACCCTTGGCAATTTTTAATATCCGGTGGATTCAATTAAGGATTAGTCGCATTACAAAACTGAAATATTTTGTTTTAGAGTCCCAGTTTCTATCCAGGTTAAAATGACAAATAAGTCACGGTTGATCGACCTCTCTTAAATATAATTGACATAAAGTGAAAGATGTAGGAGTGATTGACTGTCTAGATGATTCTTTTTATTTGATAGTTACAGTCAAATACTTGTCAGATAATTTTATCTAAAGGTGAAACAACCGCCTCCATTCTCCCTGATGGTTATAAATCCCGAGAGCCATAAGATCAGATCATTATTATTTAAACAAAAGATCGCAGAAAGATAACCACCCCCTTTTCAATTTTAATATACTCGTTAAGTAAAACATCGCATATAGACCTTAACAGTCTCTTTCAATATTAGATAAATAAAACTCCAAAAGTAATATTTAAAAACACAATAAAAAAGTTACTCAATTCCTGTAAGCCCCGATTGAATCGGTAAAACCTTGATGACAAAAAAAACACGGAACAGAATGACAAGCTTAAATCCCTCATCCCGAATAAAAAGCAACCCCGCATGGATTAAGAGTATCAAAAACTCGAAAAGCCGTTTCACGACATGAATTCGATTGTCACCTCTGTAGCGATCCACGTGAAAAAGATTATTTCCCCAAACGAACAAACGACACATATAAAAATAGAATTGTAGGATTTTATTCTCCTAAATATACAAATCTCCCAAATAAAGAAGGAAACACATGTAAAAAGTGAATTTCACAATCATTGAGTGTTACATATATGAATACGTGTAAATGGAAATAAAATATTTGTAAATTGAAATAAGTACTTGCAAATAGAACCGAATGTGTAAGTTCATGTAAGATTGTAAGAGCCTACCAATGTCCGAGCATTGACTAGGACTGGTTTTCGATATGACTCACATAGGTAAGAAGGTTCGATCGTATTTGTGCGCTCGTATATCAAAACCAGTAGGCACCCCCGACATTGCGATCCTGTGTGCTTTTGTGCCTCTTATTTGTGTGTGAGTGCCTCACCGAGCACCCACAACACGTTTAGATGATTTGATAATGTGTGTGCGTTTGTGCACGCATGTGGCGGCTTGTTTTTCATTTTTGCAGACTACCTTAAGTCTAAGTCGTTCTATTTAAGCGAGCGCATGGAATTAAGTAACAAGGCGCTGTCTTTCAACGCCACATCCGCCTCCAACCTCGGATTCCTTATACTACCCGATGGACACATGATAACGTATCTCACGATTTCAACGGAAAATTCAAAGATGTTCAGCAACAACTATTGGTCTTTAAATTCCAAAGATTTTTTTATTTTTGGATCATTTGTTGTAATTCCTTGCAGGAAAATGAAATAGTAATTTAAATGTAAATAAGAATTTAACAAAAGATGTTGATTATTCAGATTTAGACGTAATAATGAAAACAATCCCAGTTGAAACAGGCATAAGAAAGAAGACGACTCATTAGCTTTTTTATATCCTCGTTAACACGATACATAATGCATAGTAATGAACTCTTTCTGGTAGGCAGATGCAGCGATGTGTGTTTACTTCACTCAAGTCGACCCAAATTTTGCCCCAGGCTCTGAATCCATTTCAGCTAGAATCCTCGCCTTTTTCTAGATTTTAAACAATTATTAAGAAAATAAAATCCCTTTCACGTTAATCATATGTGCATTTAAAAAAAAATATGTCGAGTTTAAAAACCAGATTATATATAGAGAAGTAGAGAATATTCATATATAATATATATAAACTCTTTTCGAGGTCGAGTTCTCGGTCCTTATCACTTAAAAGAAAAAGGAGCATGAATACTTGAATGACCGGATTCGATTATGCGGATTACTTTGAGCTCAGAAACACCTTGTCTAATTATCTTTGTGAATATTGATAATGGAGCATATACATATGTGGGAATTCGCGAATCTCAAATTATGTTTCTATAACGGTAATAGTAAATCTAATTCTCTAAGTAGAAAAAGTCACGGCCAGACATTTGCTATTCGCTTTAATTATTTTGAAATTACGGAAATTGGAATAATTAATATATTCTCCAATTTCCAATTTGTCTGAGTATTAGGAACACCTTCTGACCGTTATGAACAGGTTTTAGAAATAACGTAAAAGTCATTCTTTCATTAGTCATAAGTTGAATTTGTAGATTATAGTTACTGCATCGAATTGCCTATCATGTTTGTCAATTAATCAGATTCAGGGCTCTCAGCATGAGCTCTTGTAATCGACATTTTTGCTTTTTCCACAGACTTTTCTTTGGGGAGGCTCGAACAACTTCCTCGCTACGTGGGGAATTTCCTTGTTCGTCGAGCGAGAAAACGGGTCTCTGATAACGCCTCGATTTGCAGCCGTGGGAATCGATTTAACGCTCGTAACGAGGAGATCGCACATTGCATACGCGGCCTCTGGACTATCGACTCGTATCGATTGTTTGCAGAGTCAGGTCGAGGGATATCCCGTTTCCACGAGACACATAATACTGGCATACCAAAGTACACTTATCCACCTCGATATACTGAGAGTCGAGGGAAAGATTTTACAGGCAAATCCCTTGATATATATGTACAAAGTAACATAGATACTTAGTTACAGTCTGTAATTTGATTCTCCCAGTTTCTGGAAAAAATATCTGAAGCAGTTTTTTGGTTCTGCTGATCTCACCAGAAATTTTTAATCAAATGGTATCGTAGTTGAACTGTTTGAAAAGACCTATAAGAGAAATAATAAAAGTTTAGTAATTTTGTCAGGTAGATATTTGAAAGAAGGAATAAAGCCGTAAAAAGGAGAATGTTGGATTGAAGGAGGTTGATGATCGAAATTCCTCAGACCGTTAATTGCCTCATAATATCGTTTCCCGAAAGGCACATAAAGTCCTGGGAGCTCGTCTACGGGACTCGAATATAAATTATATATACGTTCCTCTGAACACTTGTACTTTCCTGTCGGTACGCTTCGCTCATGTTTCCTTTAGAAACACACATGTACCTGCTGTTCGTATGTCGATACTTACGAAAGGTACTTCCTCAGAAAACTCTTTTCTTCCCGTATGCAAACCCCTCTCTTCAACCTCCACATCGGTCTACCCCATCAGCCCCTCCCCGTTTGCTTTCGTGAGATTTACGATGACGATTTTACAACCTTATTTGCAGAGAGAAGACTTCCGCTTTTTTATTATTTATTGTGTGCCTTTATATTATATATGTAGCGTCCACACTTTGCTTCGGTGTGTTGTTGAAAGAGAAACTAGTTGGGACTTCACTCAGAAAACAATGCTTTCATAACAATCAAGAAGATACCAATTTTTCAAGAGAGAATCATCATATTTTTTGAATGTAACTTTAAATCTCGGAAAAAAAACTTAATGAAGAAACAAACTTGAGATGGGCTCCGCCATAATTATAAAAAATAAATGCTACCGTGAAAGAAGAAATGCGTATACGAACATCCATTGTTACAAGAGACAATTCATGAATCCTGCTGCGCGAGTCGAAGCTTATAAACGAAACAGTGAAGATCAAAGTTTACCGCGAGAGTATGGTTAAATGCAACGAGTAAACTCTGCAGTAAGCGCCGATACATATAGCTTATAGCATACACTATAAGGAAGCTGATACAACGTGATTACAACGTATAAGAAAATTACGAGGGATTAAAATGATAAGGAGTGCGTAAGGCAATATTGCCGACTAATAAAAGGTCGTTGACGTTCGGTGACATCTATACAACAGTTACAACCGCGAACACATTAATAGAGGCGAATAAATCTATATGGATGTGTAGAGTCTATGGGGCTTGATAAAAACATAGGCATTTAATATATGTTCATGTTCTAGAATTGTCTATGTATTGTTCTTCACGTTTGTGTGCATTTATATATTAACCACATGTTTATTCGTTTGCAAATGTGGGATGTGTATTTATGTTTCTGTGCATGTGTTGGAAAGTCGTATCGTATCGGTTGGCCATTGTTTCGTGGACTTCTCAATTAAATGCCCTACGCACCGACTCTCTGTCGCCTTTACTCTCCCTGTGAACTCTCTATAATGTTTTTTCTCTCCTTCTTTTTTCTTTCTTCGCGATCCGTGAATGGGTACACGTCGATACTGAGAATTTAAAAAAAAGACGCACAGGAATTCAGAGAGAGACCGTATTCGCGGGTGTAGGCGTCACGATGTTGTGCACTATCTGAGGAAATATTCTTGGAGAAATGCTTGTTGGAATAGTTATATATATAACAGCAATAATAAAATGTCAATGACAGCTTTCTACCTCATTCAGAGGAAATTTTGATTCATTTTTCTAAGTGGAATTCAGTCATTTTTTTCTCTATTGAAGGTGATACCTCCACCCGAATAATACCACAAGTCACAATACCTAATAAATTTCCCGTCGCCAAACTCCTTACATCTCCATCCCTATCGAAACCAATACCTTTTCTTGAATGCAAGAGCACCCTCCTTAGAAGAGTATAATATCATTCTTTAGGAAAAAAGTGCGCACTAAATTACCCAGAGAAGTACCTTTCAGCGTTTTTTCTGGTTTTTCTCCTTAAATCGATTCCAATAGAGTAATAGTCCTCTCCTGGCTTTCACCTGCTGGAGAAAAAAAGAGCGCAAACGGGAGAAATTGAGTGTGAATCGGGTGCGAAGTGGCGGTAGAAAAAAGAAAGGAGAATAAAGAAGGAAGCTAAATGCTGTGGTATTGGCACCTGACCGGAAGAAAATTCCTCTGGGGGGTCCGGTGGACATTATGGGCATTCTGAAGGGCGGTCTGAAGTGAAATTGAGCCGTTTAAGTGGGGGCGAACTTGAGAGGCCTATTGTTAGAATTCTGTAACACCGACCCTTCCCTATTATAACTTGTTTCTTATTCTATTGTTTTTTCTTTAATAAATAATGTAGTATAATAATTGAAACATGAAATTCTCAACTTTCTAGGGAAATTGAATATTAACTAATCAATACGGGCATAATTAAATTTCCTTCTTTTCATCGGGACGGAATGCCAAGCTAACCGCATTTGCGGTTAGTGTCACTTCAAAGTGCATCCCACTGAAATGTTCGAAGCCTTCTAATAAATTCATGGAACATTTCTTTCAAAAGTCTCTAATATTTGTTAAACTATATAAAAGTACCGAAGAACTTAAATGATATATTTTTCACCCTGTTTTTGAATCCGATCCTCTTCAATAAATGATCCTAACTTCCAACCGTTTTTCAGAAAAACGTGCATTATGTCATCCTCGCAATAGATTTTTCCTGAGTCCTTCAATAACACAATAATTCAACCTTTTCTCAATCTCTCCTTCCCGCATCGAACTCTCTTCGCGTCTCAATCAAGGGGGTGAACACCAAGGAAAAGAAACAGGGGTTGCTTCCCCTCGAAAGACAAATCAAATAACAAACAAAAAATGCTACTCCGTACTCGATCATAAAAATCGCAATAGCATCGAAATTCGACGACTGAGATCCTTTCATCTTCCTTTCTTTTTCCTTCATCTCTCCAGGTTCTCCGGTTACTTCGCTCTCAGTCTCTGAAGTTGAATTCTGCAGTGCAGATGCACACAGACGTCAACCAGACAAACACTCACTCACACACACACAAACACACAAACATATTGCTATCTTTATATGTGTTTAACACATACACAAATTTCAATATGTGTAATGAAACAGATTTTTCCATAGTTCGAGTCTCGCCTGAAGCGAAACAATATAGCGTACCGTCCATTCCAAAAAACGATCATCAAACTTCTTCATGGCGATATCTCGCGAAGAAATTGGCCGATTGGAATGAAAAAAATACTGTTGGAAAGCCATGATCGTGTAGAATTGAATGGCGTGAGGCCCGATCTGCTAAGGGTCCCTGGAAATCGTCGAAAAATTCGCAAACCCGGGCGTCTAGCCGGAGCCCATTAAGTGTCGGCGTAAATCACTCGGTTTTATGGTGGTGCACGTTTGCCAACCTTTAGCTGATGAATTCCTTACCCAGGCTTACCGTGCACCTCGACGTGGTCTCGCGCGGCGAAACCCAATGGCTTTCGGTTTCTCATTCTCTTTTCTCTCTAAACCCCCCCAACTCCCCTTCGTCTTCATTTCCCCTTCATCCTTCAGCCCTCATCGTACAACTTCTCAGTTCTCCTACCCAGTTAGGCTAAATTCCCTTCGAACACCCCTTCCTTTTTTACTCTCTTCACTTCTTTTTTGGGTGTATATCTTCTGCCTCGCACCCTTTTTGCGGTATTGGATGTATTTTTGCAAAAAAAAGTTCTCGCCTTACGCGAATGCATTGAGAGAAATTCGAGAAGTTTTTTGAGTTTGTGGGACTCCCTGAAAGAAATTTCTGTTGAATTTTTTTGATTAAAATTTACTTTCCCTATTTTCTTATTAATTATTTTTTACCGTCTTTTATTTCGATTTTTAATGTAATTTTTTTTACAACAATACTTTTTGATATTTAGTTCTATCTCAATCCTTTAAAAATATAAGCCGCACCCCTCTCAATGAAAATAAAAAAATATTTATAACCGTCAAAGTCGTAATAGAATTTACCCTCAGCCAATAAATTTTCTTTTTTTCTTTTTTTGTACTCGTTTTTTTCCTATTATTTTGACTCGACCACTGTGAAATGAAAATTTTCACACGTCTTTTCCCCTATCTGTTAGAATTTAGACTTTCTATTTGGGGGTTAATTGGCCGATCGTCGACTTTTTCAGATCTTCTTCACATATCCTGACTCGACCCTCGACCTGCTTCCGAGGGGAATCGATGCCAGCAAAGCCCTCTGTCAAAATATTTCGGGTGCAGTCTGCAACCCCCGTTGAGTGGTCCATCTTTATTTTGGAAATATTGGACGAGATACATTCTTCTCACATACATATATATATAGACAGAAAACCTGTCAAATTAGTAGATTTAAAGAATATGAAATAAGTACTTTTTCTTTCACTTCTTTACTTGTAACGACTTATTCCCCAAAAATAAAAAAACTCCACCCTTTCTCTACAACCCAAAATCGTTTCTCACGTGAAGCTTAGAAGGCTTTTAAAAGGAAGAAGTGCCTGATGATGAGGGAAGTGGGCAAAGTACTGTTTTTACGTCGATTAAGAGTCTCCGACGACGAGGTGTCGACGACAGGGTCGCCGTTTTCTAGATCCGCCCTAACGGCGTTCCGATTATACAGATATTCAAATAAGGACGCCTCCGCCACCTCTGGCCGCAACAGTAACGTATCATCGAATTATTCTAATTTCCGTGGGCAAAACCGCCGAAGAGAAGTTTGCGATATTCTGGCGACAACCACCTCTCTTGGGTTGCATTAAGTCTTCGACGTTAGTAAAAAAAAAAGGCGACGCCCCTACCGACCCTAGGGGGTGGAAACCACCCTCGTAATCGACAACTCGAATGCCATCCCCTTTCCGGGGGTGTTCTCAACTTCTGCCGCCCCTCTAGGGGTGGTTGGCAGTCCTTGCGCAAACTCCATTTCCGCTTTTCTTATTCGCGAAATTCTGCCAGCGAATCCCATTGCGAATACTTCAATTGGGGCTTGCCCGTAAATATACAGGGGCAAAGTATCATTTCCTGTTTATCTTTTTGGAACGAACTTACTTTTCTTCTTCTCCTGGAATAAAATAATGAATGAATTCAAACTGGTGCATAATTTTAGGACACTATTGATTCTGGGGACTAAATGAATTCTTTTCTTTCAGCTGAACAAAATTTTTAAGTCTGAATGACAGGATAAATATTTGCATGCTTTTGTCGTGTGCCAAATGTCAACCCTTGGAGGATAATATAGGGCGAAAGACCCAATCGTGTCCCTCTGGACAAACTAACATCGTGGCAGTCGTTTATCGATGTTCTGACTATCGGAGAACCGCGAGGTGGTAATCGAACAGAGCCATATGGGTCCCATGGGCTACCGGTATATTGCATATATGACTGTATGTATTACGTCACGTACGTGGCCGGATACTGCGAACGTGTTGCACGCATCGTCCTCATCCTCTGAATAATACAAAAGTCTCTTTCACTAACAAACTCTTCCCAAACTTCACTAAATACAACAATTTATTTCACACAATATTCTACTATCTTTTATCAAATATCGCACCAAAATTAGTGGATCAAAATAATACTGATAGATGTTTTTTTCTCTCTTTATGAAAATTGAATTAGAGTTAGATTAATTCGAAGTTAGAGGAGGTTTTTTAAATATTATCTGATTATTTTGTGGTTTAATAAAAGCATGTGAGTAAATACAAAATAAATGTTTAAAAGACGAAAGACAGCACGTTCGCCGGTAGCACGACGGCGGAAATAATGTATTTACGAGTTGGTGCAGCACACGTGCCAATGAATACGTGCGCGCGCATGTTAGCACTGTCGCGAATTTCGAATTATTCAAAAATTGGCATTAAAGCGGGACACAAAGCCGTTATAGCTTCCTCTCCATTTATATTTTCAACGAGCCATTGCCACGTTCTGCAAGACTTGAAAATTTAATATTATTGAAGAATATTTATCATTAGAAAGCAAGGTTTCTTTTCTTTATAAATAGTATTAAAATTGTTAGGAAGTACCCTTTTACAACAATTCATAAATTCGTTAAAGAATTCTTGAATGGAATCGAATGCCCATTTATGATATAGAACTCTTGTACCTCCCTAATGAGTTCATTTTTTTAGTGCATCATGCGATGCTCGCAGATGTTGAACTTGCCAAAAAGTAAAAAAAAATTCAAAAACAAAGTGCAATGGCTATTGTTCAGTTGCCTACGCGAAAGAGTCGGGCCTGACCCTCCGGGAAACAAAAGGTATGGTAGGCTCGATACTTGATTCTCGATTCTTAAGAACGCCTCTGCTCCCTCTTCGTATGCTCGCAAACTACAGATCCTCGCTTACTGTTGGATTTTTTCTTGCAATTTACAATCTTACATTCATATGTGCATACTTACACATGATACACTTATTCCTTACAATCCGCTTCTATATGTATAACCAGGGGCAGAACACCTGAGAGAACTTTGCGATCTTCCAAGTATCCAAGTGATTTCTCACTTTTTGCGTGGGTGATCCAGGAAACTAATGGAAATTTCTATTTTTCATTTACAATAACTAGAAGATTTTATTTACTCATGATAAAAGGCATTGATGCTTAATGAAGTGCAAGAAAGTTCTTTAACTAAAATGAAAATTTCCGTCATGAATCCTGGGTACATATATATAGTGTTTCTTATCTTTTTTTATAATCTTCTACCCAAAACTGGTTTAAACTGCTCACTTGACTTAAGATCTGCACTTTTAAGGTATAATTGTCAATGAAAATGATAATTCGTCCCAAAAATAAAAGAAAGGACTCTAGGTAAAAAGGAGTAATAAACTAAAAATCAAAAGGACCAATTTGCATTTCAATTTGTAATTAAGGTAATGAACCATCTTGAGGCATTACCAAAAAGCAATTTGACGTTAATTGAGAAAAATCGCCCCTATCGTTACTCTGATTAAGAACAAATTCCCCAATAAAATTTACAAACGTCCACAATTTATGATCGATTAAGTGAATTCATTAATAAAGGAGAATGTTCTTTACAGGAGAGTCCAGAGGAGAAAAAAGGCCCTTTTCACTTATTGATTAAACGCTTGTAACGAGTCGAAGAAGAGTAATGAAGGTTTAAATGTAAAAGTTAATTTCTGTTATAAATTACATCAATCCTATGCATTTATGCGACAGAAGTTTCGCACGAAGGCTAGGTGAGTTTATGTGTACAAAAGACTGCGGGTTGGAGGAGATCTGGTCCAGCTTCGTTATGCTGGACCGCGAGGACAATTAATTATCTCCTGATTCCTTCTAAGAACCAGTTCAAGTACGATTCCCGAACACGGACTCGAGAGTCTCACACACACGAATCTCGTTTATAGACACATATGATGGAACACTCTCAGGCTGATCGTGTTTCAAACCACAGAGAGAATTAACTGAGAAACGACACACGCTGCAATGCCTTCTTCGGTTCGTCGAAGGGAATCCAGATTCATCCCAGTTTCCACTCAATTTTTAATTAGTAATAAAACTTTCTCGCTTTA
>JAUESI010000003.1:11850496-11862980 GCA_032275145.1 Synergus laeviventris | reverse complement strand
TAAACATAAACGATAAACCACAAACTATAAACTATCAATTAGTCAGAATTTCTGGAAATTTGTTCCTCCATGGCGACTAAAAAATTATGAATGGAACGTGACGTTTAAGAGCAAGTTGATTTCCGTTCGTGGAATTCAAGCCGATCTCCTAGCTGACGGTATATGTGTTTCGGAACGCATTGGGGTATAATTTCCTTCATGTTATTGTTTTATCCAAACAATGAGATCTTTGGAATTTCATCGTTCCATTATCGACTCAAGACGGCATGTGTATATTGTATAGCATGAAGGCATATGTAGACCGAACAAGACATCGACTCGAATTCGAAGCGCGGGATTTGAAATTTGAGATTCCGGCTTTGCTGGCTTATTAAGACTACCGATACTAGAAATGGTATCGATGACTGTCTTCGAACTTTTCTCACGCTCTGATACGATTGTTAGATATCTTCGATTGATTTACATCGATCATCTTCTTTCAACTACATGCACACATTTTTACATATACATTCTTAGATATACATTACCTTCAGAAATAAAATCATGCATTCCTTCTATGACAATATTGTATGTACCGCGATTTGAATAGACCTAAAGCAAGATAGTTTGATAGATAAACGAGTTTTATTCTCTCAAGAAAAGAAATTAAAGTCTTTGGGGTTGTGATATAAATTTCTAGTATCGCAGACAACAGGTTTTACGCCTTTGTATACTTTATACGAGTGTTGAGCCACGTTCATATTGATCCTCGACCTGTGACTAGGTGTTTCGAGTGGGCAATCGCCTTGCCAACTTGCGAGGAATGCGGCATTATTTTGCGACAGGTTGTTTGATATACAAGCTAACTGATTGTTTCTTCCACCGATACTCGCATTTCATCATTAAACGCGGAAATATGAACAAGAATTAAGGAGCTAATAATTAATTTTGTATACGGAGTAAATTAAAGATGAAAGGACAAAAGGACAAGCTCGTCTAGATCTGCATTTTAAAGATCGAAACTCCTCAAAACATTCTTCTTATTCTCTTTCGTGAAATTTGCAAATGATAGCGATAAGCCGGGTGGTCGGATACGGTCGAGTTGCATCGACTCGGGCACGAACGTCTTTTTCTCTGTGGACAGTTCCTTGGAAACTTTGGAGGGGGTGTTTTAGCACTTAACTGGCCCCCCTCTCGCCCACCTCCTCACCCATCTAACCTGCCGTTCCGCGCCACTCATTCTCGGCACTATCGCCCTTTTCTTCGCCCAGCTACCGCGACGCGCGATCCAGATAACGCGAGCATGTGTGGCGTGGGCGAAGCAACCAAACACCATAGTGAGTTCGAATTTCTGCAATTGCAGGCATCGTTATTATATTTTATAGCAAGCTCACTATTCGCTTGAATTGGCGCACACCAGGCCTGTGTCCTCATTTTTCAGTTACCGGGAATCTTGATGTGATTAATATTGGAAGGAATCTAATAAATTTTATTCTGTCCCTTGCGCAAGCCCCTACCTTCTGTTTTAGGGCTTTGAATACATTTTATCGGTGCTTTAATTTATTATTGACTTTCAGGAAATATATTCTGATTCCCCTTCTTGCTTCCTTATTTAGGCCCGATTTGGAAAGTAGATATAAAAGTTGTGGGAAATAGGCTCCCCAATTTCTATAGTAGTATATGTTTGAAATGTATAATGGTAGGGAAGAAATTTGATTCGGGAGAAGAAGCTAAAGCAGGCTTTGTTTTTCTACAGCAAGAACGTAGAACGCTGTTTCTCCGATTACCCGCGATATCCGGTCTGCGATACAGACGCAACAGTTTTGTTTCCACACATATATGCTCACGCGTGAGTTACCAAGGATTTCACGAAACAGGAGCGATATGGTACAATTTACTGAGAAACAACTTAGCATAATATTGATAGAGATGTCGACTCCTCTAGAAAGATTACCTATCTTTGCTATCTTTTTACTCGGATGATACTCTACAGAGTAAGCAGAATAATTTTCAAGGAAGGGGGTTAATTAACTCGAGAAGTAAAAAAGAATCAAAATAACACTCCTACGTTTGCGAACAGCGATAACTTATGTCGTTCTAACTTCTACAATTACCATTTCTTGATAACAATTTATTTATTACCCAATTAAATTCGTTTCCAGTTCTGTAAACTAATTCGAGCGTAATGTCTGCGGAAATTACACATATGGAATGAAGTTGAAGAAACAAAATCTATCATTAATTTATAATATTCTGAGAACTGAAAGCTACATCTACATCGACCTCTTCTCTGTTTCTAAAAATTAGAGAACCATTTATCATGGCTGGAATCCAAATGAATAATTATCTCTCCACAATATTTCCAATCGTCATTTTGATCTTTCAATCAATGCTCGACATTTTTTACCGGTTTGACTCGAACAGATTATTTTCTGTCATGAATAGATTATCTTCGATCGTTGGTTAGCTAAATTTTGGGGATCGTCATTGCCTCATGGAATTTATATATTCATTGTCGGCTTTCGCTTGTAGCCAGGGAAACGCCACGCTCGCGAAATCGTATGAATTGATCGGTTCTGAAATGTCAGTTATATAGCTAGAAGAGATCCGGGATACGACAAGACTTTCGAATTCAAATCGCGATCCGTCTAGCAAATTTAACAAGTCATTCGCGACGTATATTCGTTTTCGGTAGAATACGTTTATAGTTCCTATATCCTTCTCTATATAATATCATTCAACAATCGCCAGACTTGATTAGATTTATGAAAGGATTCTTTAATCCGATTTGCAAAACGGGTCTATTCAAGTCCAGAAGGGAGAGGGAAATATCATTTTGATGGTTTGGTTTGATTCATATCCAGGGTTTTGAACCTTTCATTAATCTGTTATTTTCTGGTGTTGTGGTATTGCTAATTCTTTTCATGAATCCCTCTGGTATGTTTTCCCTCAAAAAAAAAAAAAGATAGAATCCACACAAGGCAGCTGAGCGGACGTGACAGTCACGCAATTTACCTCGCAGTATTGTCATCCCGAGAAGATTCCGGATTTCGAAAATCCTCCCGAATAAGGAAGAGAAATTGATCATCATGTGCGGTAAGTTCTTAACTTAAACACATCCCTAATCTTCGCCAACAGTTTAGAAATTCGCCATGGAACGTGCAAGATGTCAACAGCAAGTGTAGGGCGACCCTGAATTCGCAACGGACCTTCTGAATTCATTTTCAAAGAAAGCAGTCGTTCTCTCGATTCTGCGAGAGTGCGAGGGAGAAAAATAGAAAAGGAAGATCGAAGGATTGAAGCGACGAAGGGAGGGCTCACCTGGAATAAACACGAAATTTCCACGCTCGACCCTCCCGGCCCAAATTTGGGGCCAAAACTCGCTAAATACGTCCTTAATGTTGCACCGGGTCTTTTGTACCTGCGGTTACGCAATTCTTTTGCGGGCACGGGTGTTCAATAACACAGGATAAATGGATCCATCCTTAGGGACCCAGAAGGGTGGAGGAAAATCAAACAATCGGGTCACGTCACCCAGAAACAGGAACTCTTTTTTTCACCCAAAAACCACACTCATGACAAGTCAGGAAGAGTTTACTTAAGAAAGAGTTTACTTTAGAAGGAGATGCCCCCACTCAGGAAAAACGTGGAGATTAATTACGAGAGGAGATTTGTGGATACATTCTTAATGATAATATTTACTAAATTGACTTGTATATTTTTTGAAATATATTATATTCGAAATATTTCGAAAATCAATCATCCAAGTGCTGGAAATTGAATGTATAATAAATGATCTACCAAGTAGAATATGCTTGGAAATGTCCAAGGTATCGAAAAGCGACATCTCTATAGATAAATGGCATTTGTGGTATTTCAAAGCGAGGTACACGACGCGTAACCGATCGTGCTACCTTCGAACGACTACAATCCGTCCAGATAGTGTCTCTCTCGCCCGTCACATGTCACTCTTCGATCGAGGGAATGATAAGTGAAAGCCATAAAATCCAATTTTTAAGCAATAATCTTTGTTCTCTATCCCGAACTGCCCTTGACTCCAACAGCCCTCCTTTACAGACTTCTTGGATTTTTATTTTTATTATTATTCAAAGTTATTGTCTTTATGTATAAGTAACCGGTTGACATATAAGTTGAAAAGAGACGTTTAATGTTGTCGTCCGTGATAGTTGTTTACTCGGATTTGAAAATACAATTTTTACATCTGCCGAGGAAAGAGGAAAATAATATGCGAATGTTGATGAATCGACCTATTAAAGTATTATTCCATGCTTTTACAATCTTCCATAAAAAAAATCTCGAATAAAGAAGTAAACGACTTCTTAAAAGCCATCTGAGTCAGCAATTTTGACTTTCTTGATTTTGGATCCTGGCATCCTGTATTATTCCTTCAGCCCTCGGAAATAAAGAAAACATATTTCTATAGAAATCCGGAAATCATGATTGGGAGATTGTAACTTAGGATTCATCATCTTGGTCCGTATGAACGATATTTTTACAAGCGAGTGTCCCAAATCTTGAATTCCTTTTCAAGGGCGTGGCGGGCTTAGCTTCGTGGGTTCGTTGTTATTCCGAAATGACGAATCATAATGTAAAATATAATACAAGAACGAGTCACATACGTATACAGGTACCAATATAACAACGATAACAACAGAGTTTCGTGTGCGTGTGGGGTTCGTACGTTCGTTTGCCTGTGAACTCATGCTCGCGGTATAAAGAGATACGGTCTCTTTCTTTTCGATGTTCTCTTCTTTTCTCTCTCTTCACCTGGCAATTCTATCTTGCTCCTCTTTCCATCCTTTTCCTTCTACCCCTTTGTGTACACTCCGTCTCTCTCATATTGGTGAGGAGAGCTAGTACTTACACGGCTTATTCAAATGAACCAAGGATTGTACGATGTATCTCGGGACCTAACTGGATTCTCAAAATTAAAAAAGAAGAGTAGGCACCAGTAAGGCAGAACTGCACTACTCAGACAGGACCTTTAAGAAGCACTTTGTGTTTGTGCCTCACCTTATTGTACATTTTTTCCAGTCTGCTGCGTCTCTCTTTGGATCAGTGCCGTAACTAGAAATTGCCAATGAATTATAATGGTCTCAATTATTTGATAAAGGATATGCCAGGCCCTAAAATACTGCTTTGAAGCAGAAAATCATATCATTAGGACCCAAATGTGCAAGAATTTTTTCCTTGAATTTAAAACTGCTTTCACTTATATAGGATTTGATTTTCAATGAATGAATGCAAATTATTAACTTGTAATGAAAAGATTCGAGATTAGAGAAAATGTTCAAAATTGCTTTTGGAACCTTTGTCCCTCGGAGAAGAAACGAAGGGGCATTGTGCTCGTATCACATCGACAACGTTTATAACGTGGCTGACGCCCACGGTTGGTTAGATGCACACAGTTCGCAGATTCTCCCCTGCGGGGGGTTGACACGTTCTCGACAACGATATGCAATCGTCAAAGACGAGGTCAAAGAGCTTTCAAAATTATAGGGAAAAATGTCAATTTATATAATGTATTATACAGGAAAAATGCTTCAAAAATTGCGATGACGAATAAAATTCTATGTTTATAAATTTGGAACATAAAAATACTTTTTTTATATATATCTTTACAAGTAGAAAGTGTGTTATTCTCTACATTCGCCTATGAAAGTAATAAATTCAGTTTTATATTTAGCACACGCAAATTGTGCAAGTCAGGAAATGTCAATTAAGATCATAAAAATGTGTTTTCAAAACGATCGACTGACTCTTAGAGAAGAAAGTCGCGGCAAACGATCGTATAATTATTATTTGAACGAATTTTTTCTATTGATTTCCGTGATCTCCTTGAGATTGATCCCAGCACGATCCCACAGATGTGAAATTCGATTTCACGCGCGTCTATCGTCCTCCGATTGATTAATTGTTTGAAGCTGAACGGATCTCATCATGACTACCCTGACCAGTGAATCAAATGACTCGGATCTTCCACAACTACAAGATATCAATATCACAAGATCATGAATATAAATAACCCATGTTGCTTCTTTCATTACATCAATTGCATACAATTCTGTTCATAAATATTTGTCAAAAAGTTTATTTTCTAATATAATTCTGCAGCGTTGACACTGAATATTTACCTATATATCCATATTTCTTGCATCATTTCTATAGATATAAGAGGATAATTTAATAGCGTCACCGAAGAATATATACTGTTATTTGACGTTTGATTATTTTTCCAATGTAACCCTGGATTTCAAGATCTCGACGCGCATAAATCAAGGCCTGTGATTTTATTGGATTCCCAGTTCTGACTAAGTAAACTTGGGAAAAAAAATCTTAAACTACATCAAATCACTGACTTCGGAAACGTTGCTCGACCTGTCACTTTCCTTGACAGTTCAAACAAACTGCATGTCAGATCCTCCTCCTACTCGCGGAAGCGTCTATAAATATTCGGGGCGAGGAAAAAATCTCTCAACGTCTGAGGAATAAGATTCATATCCGGCATAGACGCATTGCAGGCAAAGGGTTTCTTTTAATAATCCGCTTCCGATGAAATTATCTCGCGGGAAGCTGCAAGCTCTCAACAAATGGAGAAATGGGTAACCAGAGATTTTTACCGGAAACGAAATATGGAGGAAATTTTAATTAGATGATGACATTTTAGCCTTCTCAGAAAACTCATTTAGAAATCTATATATGAGCGATAACAAAGTATTAAAAGTGCCTTTTTGCTAAAATAAAAGAGCTTTGCAGTTCAAAACGCTTGGCGTTCCGAGAATGCGATAGCAAGATACTAACGATCAGAGTAGGTGTAATAACAAGTAGTGTAAACTGCTCGCCATTTTTAGTCTCTTTCTCATTCAACAGCTACTTGCTATTTATTAAAACTGTCTAGGCTGAAATTGTAAATCATCGAAATTCCAAACATTTATTGCAGATATTTATTTGAAAGGCGATTTACACAACAGATAACAAAGAAATTGTTTCGTGTTCTATACTGAAATATATTATCTGTATTTATTTCTAGGTTTTAAAATGATTAATCCACTCTTAACATTCCTTCCTCCCTCAACGAGATTAAAAAAAAACCTGTTAGTAATCAAACGAAAGACAATAAAATACAAAAATTCGTGTTTCATTAGTCAGATCAAAAACCTGCTCAAATCGATTAATCCAAATGCGATCTGCAAATCGGTCTAAGGAGAAGAGAGAAGAATCCAGGTGGAAGATATTAAGAGAGAGGAGAGAATCGGCGATAGATAGAGAGCAAGAGAGTCGAAGACCTCGAACTCGCAAGTTGCAAGGCGAAACGAAACTGGTCGCATTCCGCGGTACAGCGTCGAGAAGTGGAGAACAGGACAAAAGAGGATCGTGCGGGTGATTACAACATTAATAAACAAATGAGCCTTGAGGCGGGAGAATTTATCGACCAATCAGCTTTTGTGGGCGGAAGCTAGGCGGAGCCACTTTCGACCAACCTCGAGGTTCCTCCACTTGTTGGAGGAACCACTCTTTGATCCTCTCTCTTTCCCTCTTTCTGTCTCTTTCACTCTTTTTCCCTCTCTTTTCTCCCTCCTTCTTTGTCACTCTTCTTTAATCTCGTTTCCTCCATTCTTTTCATCCCTCTCTATCCTTTTTTGTCCATCTTTCTTACTCCTTTAGGTCCCATCACTTGATTTCCTTCTCTATCCCTCAATCCCTCTTTTAGTCCCTTTTTCTCTATTTTGCGAATCTCTCCTCCGTCACTCTCATTCTCTCTCTCTCTCTGCTTCGCAGACTATCGCTCGCAGGCACAGACTCCACAGACTGCTGCCACAATACGTGCATTACATCTCCCTTCCTCCTTCCCAATCATTTGGCAGCATGCAGTTCTAAGCTAGGTTGAGCGCGTAGGAGCCAGCTCTATTGGACTCGGGGGTCATTAACATTTTTTTTCTGCAGCAGGAAAAATGTTCCTGAATTCATTAGAGAGGCTGTTGACGCAATTAATTCGTTATTTGAGCCAATCAAGATCCAAGGAAGCCAATTTAGCGGTTAATGACTTCATTAAGGGTTCACGAAATAAGGGTGTTCATTAGGTACTACGATTTGCTGGGAAATGGATTTCATAAGTCAGAAGGGAGATTTATTTTCTAAAACAGTTTCTAACAGGCATGATAGTGGCATTTTTTTAACCAAAAATTTTGAGGGATTTCAAGTGAATTATTATAATTCAAAAGCGCGTTTCACAAGTGTTCAAATTTACTAAAGATTTTAGGCTTTTATATACTAAAAAAAAAACAACTATTATAGAATTTTCAACTTTTTTTTTTTCTAAGAAAAATAATTATTGAGCAAAAATAATGAAAGAAAGGTAAATATTATTTAAGTACTCTCATAACGAGTATATTTATTTAGTATAATAAGAGAATACCGAGAAAATAAGTAAGTGCATTATTGTAAGGAAATTTCCATCATCGAATATAATTCCCTAAAATAACATTTATTCACATAATTCTATTATTTTAAAACACGCTATAAATAACATAAAAAACAACTTACTTGGGGCTTTTTCTCTTGATCCATATTTTCACGAAATGGTGGATTTTCCGAATTTAATTCAGTTATCGAATTTCCACATCCGTAAAAACCCTGAAAAATAGAAAAAAAAGTTTTCGTATATTTCTTACAATACATTTTCAATACACTTAAAAAGTAATCAAGAAAACATACAAGGAATGCGGTGCAGAAAATGTTATTACACCTGTACGAAGGTGTTAATTACCTTATTCCTTCAATTAACGTGTTTTTTCTGTACCACCCCATAGCACAAGTTATTATTTTTTATGCATTTCGTCTAAATTTCTCGTGAGAAAGGAAACAACAGTAGCTGGTTTCACGGTAGAGTAAAATTGATAGGGGGAAGAGAATGGAGGTCGAAAGTAAAGACGACGAAGTTACTTTGAGGTGATGCCTCGCCTTAATCTGTAAACTGTAAAGCCCGAATTAGGTGCGGCGCACCCTTTCCTGCATTCGAGGAGTTCCTCGATCGCAGCTAGCTTGTTAACCGGAAGCGCCCCATTACCGGAAACTTAATAGTCCGTGAAAACAATAGAATTACGCGCTGAATCGAATAAAAATCAAGTCCCTGCGATGCACAGAACTTATATCTATATACTTACAGGGTGGTTATAAATTTACTTTGAGACTAACGAGTTTATTTTCTCCAGATCTCCTTCATGCTTGAATCAACAGCCTCGTTGTCTTGCTAAATTTCCGGCCTAAGCGAGGAGCGTTTCATATTTTTGGAATTATCTAACATCTTTAAATCACTTCATGCTTTATTTTTATAATACCTAGAATCATTCAATCTTTAAACCTGCACAGACATGAACACACTTGAAGTTTGTAAATAAAATTGACTCCAATATATGTAACATATAAAGTTGAATGCACTCTGATAGCCGGAATTAAAAACTACTAATAGAATAAATCCATAGAATCAGGTAAATCTATGAGGAATCATTAAGGGAGGCACGCTTCTGTTCTTAGGAAAATGTGTAGTAAAGTCGTGCTCGGTTGGCACGAAATTATAGGTCTTCGCAATACGCGCATTATATTAAAAACAATTATTACTCGTTGCACGTTCTCGCGAGGTTATTATTGAAACAAGCGGGTTATGACGTCTTTCGTGAAACGCGGCATAAATTAGAAAATAACATGGCGACTGCAGAGCGGTCATTACAGAGCCGCGCCGTATATGAAAAGCGAGAAGCGCGAGTCATTCCTTATGGAATTTAAATGGAAGTACCGCCCACTTGTAAGAAAACGATCAATCGAAGGATGAATTCAAACAACATACAGGACGAGATTGCAAACCAATTCTGGAAAAATATCTGCTTGCCTCAAATTTCAAAGAAAGTATTAGGAACAATTATTAGGAACAATTTATTACCCAACATATAAATTGAACACAAGAAAATTGACTTTGGTATGTAATCGTTGTGGAAATGTATCTTATAGGAGAGAATGGAACGTTCATGAGAGTCAAATTAAGGGGGAAAGAGTCGCTAAAGGAACGAAACGTTCGCTGTGTAGAACTGGTAATTAGTGGTGCTGGGCTCTACGACGTTTGGAATAAATAAATAAATTACATTCTTAAACTCGTGAAGCTTCGCCACAGAAATGCATGCCGTTACATTTTAGATGAGCGATTTACAATAGATTGCAAAAGATTTACCAGGATTTACTATTACAAAACATTCCCTGCCTTTTGATTCAACCCACCTTATTTGATTCCTTTCCATCTAAAAAATGAATCACTTACATATACATGTTTTTATCTAATTTTATCAACATCTTGTTTCGCAATAAAAGAATCTCAAAAGACAGAAGAATTGAATCAGGAGTCATTAAACAACTCCTCGCTTATCATATATACTTCATGAAAATTAAGTGACTGTAAACATTATCAGCGAACAAGCGAAGAAGTGGTAGTAGGGAAATGGAGAGGGTTCTAGGAAGTACAAGAAGAAGAAGAAGAAAATGAAGAAGTCTCACACTGCTCACTCCTGGATCCCAATAAATAAAATTGCGCCACCGTGAACCGATAACCACGAGTGTGTTCAATGTCCCAATGTCCCCCGACCCTCCGCCCTTTTCGCCTCTCTTTCCCTCTGCCTAGAAGATACCCTTTCTCGCTTCCTAATTCGAAACGTGGAAGCTCCCGTAGGTCCCTTTAGCATAATCCTTCGACGACAAGAACCCAACGATCAGTTCGAATACACCGGACACTTACAAGACACAGACGACACATACTTCCAGGACATTCTTCTCTCTTCTTCTCACATGGTCCCCCATGCGTCCACGGTCAATCTCATGGATGTTGTGTTCAGTGTTCGCCCATTCCGTACAGGCAGAAGCTGAAACAGTGAAGCGACCTGAAGCAGCTCCTCCTTCAGCAACAGCAGCTACGTTGGGCATCGCGTTGTCTGATCATCCTCGCCCTAATGAAGGCTGGTTTATCTGAAGGCTTTCGATTCCCAGTATAACCCATACCCCACGTATGCGATGGTGGTGGAGGACACCTTCGCGGTGGTGCTAGCCACCAGAGCTTGTACATTCTTCTGCAAAAGTTCCCTTTAGAGATACTTCGCTTCGGAATCAAAGATCTAGGCACAAACACGAATAAAAGGAGAGACTCGCATATAGAACTGGAGAACTGGTGAACTGAAGAGCTGGTAAACTGGAGGAGTGGAACCTGGGCGAGGATCCCCTGACGAGAGCCTGATGGGCATCCCAGGACCATTACAGATAAGGGTAATGTATACAAGCTGCGAATAAATGTCTGCAGAATATTCTTGCCTTGATTCTCATTCTTACTTACAGACGATACAGGGGAGCTTTTATTCCTTTTCCTTAATCATCCTCTGCTTCATCGATCATCAAGTATCTGTGATTTATTATTTCATTCCGCTCGGTGCTTTGCAATATAAGTGTATTATACTTCTCTGGAATTTCTACAGCACTCGCGTTTATAATAATCTGTATATTTTTATGCTGTGTTTAGTGATCTGAGATGGACATTTTTAATCAAATTATGATGCTGATCTTCTTTCTTTACTTAACAGATGATGTCAAGAAATGATGAAAAAGCGCTCGTGTATCTGCATTCTCTTACAATTAATAATACAAGCCACTAGAATGATTAGTTATTTATCTCCGTCTCATTCAGATTTATGAAAGCAATCGAGGCAATTATAGAATGCTTTTCGCTTGGACTGTACACTCTGCAGGCCACCCAAAGCTGAAGAGTAACAGGAGGTGGATGAATACACGGTGGGAAGGGAGAAATCCACGATGTTAATTTTAACTTAATTAAGGCTTAATTGAGAGAAAACATTATACTCCGCGGCCGCGACATTGGTGCCCAGGCGCATCTGCAACGCAAATCCGGATTTGAAATTTCAAAAATCACGCGCCCGCTACAAACTCTCGGGGGTGCCCGGTCGCGGATCGTGGTCAATTAACGGAGACGATGGAGGGAGAAGGGAAGTGAATGTGAGAGATGGATACGAGAATCTTGGGGAAGGTCACTGTCCCTTTCATCACCTTATTTTTTTATATATAAATTATTATTACATTTTCTTTTTTGAAAAACATTATTTAATTGTAATCTATTCTTATTTTCATTTACAAAAAAAATATATATATATATATTATATATAAATATTCTTAGATTTTTTTCAATATATATTCAATGGATTTTAATACCAGAGCAAAATCACGTGCAGAAATTTTGATATCCTATTATAAAAAATAGGTGGTAATTACATCGAATCAAGTAGTTTTAAGAAATTTTTTACATACAAAATATTTCAAGGGAGTTTCAAGATTTTGGAATAATTTAAGAAATTTTAAAAGTATTTTATCGGTTTTTAAATGATTTTAAAAGATTCGAAAGGATTTTACAAAAAAATTTTAAGTGGTTTTAAGGAATTTA
>JAUESI010000003.1:11817856-11850396 GCA_032275145.1 Synergus laeviventris | reverse complement strand
TAGAGATTTTAAATGACATTAAATAATTCTAAAGGATTTTACCAAAATATTTCAACTGGTTTTAAAGACTTTAAGGGGAGTCAAAGAAATTTCAAGTGATTCTAGAGAATTTAAAGCGATTTAAATAGATTTCAAGTAATTTCAAAAAATTTGTAAAGAATTTCAAATAAATTCAGGGGAGTTTCAAGATTTAAGAAAGTTTGATTTCAAGTGATTTCAAAGAATTTGTAAAGAATTCCAAAAGAATTCATGAGAGTTTCAAGATTTTTAAATAATTTTAAAATGTTGTTAGGTTTTTCAAGAGATTTTAATACTGAATAATTCTAAAGGATTTTGCCAAAAGATTTCAAGTTATTTTAAGGAATTTAAGGGAATTTCAAGAAATTTCAAGTGATTCTAGAGAATTTAAATAGATTTCGAAAGAATTCGAATGAGTTTGAAGATTTGATTGAAAAATAGAAATCCCCATCCCAGCCTCCTCAGAACCGGCCCATTTTAAATAGGACTAAAAGGGGTAAATTTTTTCACGGGATTATAATTCCTAATTTATTTATTTATTTATTTATTTATTTCTACTTCTCTGGTATAAAAAAAATGTATAACCTTATGAAAAATGAACTGATTCTTTTCCTAATTCATTTTAGCAAACGTTTTGTCTCTAGTTAAAATTAGTTTTAAGTGAGTGAATTATTAGTTTTCGATAGTGAATTTGTAGTTTTGAACTAACACATAGTCTGATCGATATTGAAAGATGCTTTCTTCTTGGCACCAGAAGTGCAGAGGCACATGGGAATCATTCAAGGGCGCGTGATAAAATCTTGGATTTCGCCTGTTTTAAAATTCAAAGCGTCCTGGAAGGCAGAAGATTCGAGATACGATATGGTAAATGGTTTCTAGAATTTCTCCGCGTGTCATGGGTTACATAGAGGATTCTCCATAGCAGCAATGGTCGAGGGTAATTAGTCTTTTTCTTCCTGTGACGACATGGTGTCCGAGGTAAGCGATCGCAAGTGTGGTGGAGGGTCGCTTAATCAGAAGTGAAAGAGGTCGATGACTGGTTGGCTTTTTGTACATTGATCAGCAAAATGCGCCTTTGCGATCCCCCGTTGCATCTTTGTTGGCGTTCACAAGCTCACGTACGTTCCTTGAATGGACCTCGGTTAATTTGAAACGTTACACGCCTCGATCCGTGCACCAATGAATAAAACCCAGCTCGAGGAATCAAGTGTGAACATTCCGAATTGAAAATCACCACCTTTATTCAATCTATCAGTTAAAATTCTCTTCAGTTATAAACAATCGTTCTTCAGTGATTTGTTATATTGAAATTCTTAGATTTAATTGAAAATCATAAAAATTTATTTAACACATTTATAACAGATAAATGCGTGATTCAAGATTGCAATCACTGAAAATGTTTCTGCAAGTTTCTTTATCCTGTTTCGAATGATAATTCCCAGAAATTTACGCATATATATCGAACCTTTAATCATTTTTATGTAACACTTGAGATTACTTTATATTTTCCTTTGGTTTTGGAATGTGTTGGACTATTAAGTGTGAAGTAGGTTGGTCTATAAATGTTGAGCTAAACTGATATTTATACGCAGATTATTTTCTTTAACGCTTAGTCAGATTTAGTAGGTTGTCCCATTACGGAACAAGTTCGACTCGAAATGGCTCACAATTAGACGCAGATGTTCCAATCTCTGGAAGTTGACTCGAAAACATTCCAGATTCGCTGTACATAATTATAAAGTAATTATCGACGACATTCTTGACAGGGCTAATTAATTAAATTCATGTTTTTTTTGAATCACTTAACATTTATGAATTCTCATCAAGTCTTTTTCTTATTGCCTGGAAATAGAGAAGATTTCAAATTTTAAAGTACCTTTGAAATAAAAGGTTTAAAATTCAAAAGAGTAAATGAATAATTTCAATTACAGTTCCTTCAAAATTTGGTATCTTGATTAATTTCCATGTAATGGAAACAAGATATTTGGCCTTATCTGATCCCCTTAAAATTGAAGTCACGATTTGAAAATATTTATTTTAGCATTTTAGTGTAATTGAGTAGTCTAAACAAAAATTTAGAAGATTCCATCAACGATATATAGTATACTCCCACACAATTATTGCCTGTATCTCATCATAGTTCTTTCCTGAGAGGGGATCCATAAAGTCAAAGACACACAAACAATTCCAATAAACGAAGAATAAATATGTATGCCAAGGCATGCGGTGACTCTTGGCAATGACGTCACTTCCGTTTCCTGGTGTATAAGCCTCGAGACACACTGTCGCTCATTTTAATCGGTCGCCGTTCTTCAGAAATTAAATTGATAAAGACAAGAAAAAAAGACGTAGATGTATTTAAAAAAGGTTTATATAAGCTAAGTATTCTATAACTCAGGCACAGCTTTTTATTTACATTCTTAAATTTAATCTCGTTTAAAAACAACGCAGGTCTGGAACGCAAATAATATTTCAAGGATAATGGTTATCTTCAAATTATAATATTCCATTCATAAGCTAATAATTAAAATTGCCTGAATTCTAGAAACATTTGTTATTATAATTTGGTTATTTTTTGATTAATCGCAACGCGCAAACTTGGCAATTTCGTTTTCGTTTAGGAAGTGCCCGTTGGGGTGAAAAATCTTGAGTCGTTTAGATTTGAATGCTGGAAGGTTTGAAGAGTGATTATGACGTCAAGCAAATTATGTTCGAAATGCCTCGAGCGGTCACGGGGTCGACGATTGATTGACTAAGTTCGAACCTTACAAGCGGTCAAGATGGATTTATTTCACAGTGAATCGGTGCTAAGTAATATTACAAGTTCTGTCAAGAGGTGTTGAAATACTTCTTAGTACCTATTATTTTAAACTCGCTGCAAAGACAAAAAGATTGAGATATCTCCACAAACACTACGATCTTGTAAACAAATCTTGTAAACAAATCTTGTAAATAAACCACACGTTACAACTCTAATAAATAATTTAATAATTTCCATTAATCAAACCCGAATATTACACTCGAGTTTCGGTAGATTAAATTTCTTCAAATTTAATTGAATCTAATTGAGATCAGTCGAGTTGACTTCAATTCCCTCAAATTGAATTGAATTCACGTGAAATTCCTGTAACTAGAATCCAACTGAATAGAGTTAATAGATTAATTATTAAAAGGCCTGAAATTTGAATTTAGAGAATCTGATGAATTTTTTCCTTGTCCTAGATTCGTGTTCCCGAATCTCGGGACGGGAATTATGCTAATCCTTGGAATAGGATTGCGTCGGGGGGCAGGTCGTGTATTATGAAGTAAGGGTGTTTGAGTGGATGGGTAAGGAGGGTGCGGAGTCGGAGGTACGAATTCATCATCAGTCCAAGTCAGGAATTATAACGGAGCGATTCATCACGAGCGTCCACCGATCCGTCATGCCGATCCACGTGAGCAAGCCGTTCTTGAATACTCTGTAGCATGGCGTATCTATCGAGGTACCACAATAATATAATATAACCCTTGCTTCGCGCCGCTCCTCAAGGATTTCCACAAACGACCTTGAGAAATCTCAAAGCCAGGCTCTTTAGCCTTTCTTCGCGATAATCTTTCATCGCGAAGACTTTTAAATGGTTTCCTCGCGTGGGGTCACTCTCAGGTACCCCACAGTGCTACATTAACGCCATTTTTCGCTTCACCCGCAAATAGAACGAACAAGGTTTTCTCCCCTTCTAAGATAATGCGCAAAATCGAGTTACGCGTTTTCTTATAGGAGCCGAGATATCATTATTATTTCTATTATTATTTATATATTCTAAAACAAAAATGAAACGAAGATTCTAATTAAGATTTCGTATTGTATTCTTCACAAAAATCAAGATTGCTCGAATGTTTCTGAAATTGAAAATGGGTCCAAACCTGTTTGCGTCACCTAAAATTCTCAGATAATATGTAGATTTTCTTCGAATAAGAGTCTACTTTAATAATATATTACCGTTAAAATTAAATATCTGACCTCAGTTATTATTATAGAAGTTTTTTTGAAGAGTTCAATCATCCACAAATGAAATGAAATAAATGGTTGTGATTTGACGAATACAAATTGGAGGATTGACGACTATATCTAGTATAATTTATGTCTGCTTATAGTCGATTTGAGGCCCATTTTTTCAGGTGGATGATAATCATGAGGGCTAAGCAAGCGCTAATGATTCGAGAAAGTAGCAAAAAATGTTTTAGCTTGTCGAAATGCTCGCGGTTTCTGCTCGAGCGTAATTGACAATTAGTCACTAGGCCTCGTGCCTGCTCTCGGAGTCATTTCAATCGTAATTTGCGATGGCAGCATAATAAACGTTTCCTCGGGCCCGTCATAGTTTCGTTCTCTTTTTCTCCCTCTTCTCCATCATTCGCTGTGTTCTTCTAAATCAACAAGAAAACAATATCGGCCAGTTGTCCCGTGTTTATAAGCAGTGGGTCAGTCTGGAATTCGCTCTGTTTAAAAAAATCTAGTCGGACACGCATTGCCGCGAAGTGGAAGTCGTAAATAATAATTTGAGTCGATGTTCAACATCAACTATTATCGATGTTTTCTTTCAATAAATTAGCCATCGTCGCGACTGTCGGGTGGATGCAAGAAGGTCAATTAATGAGTCAAATGGACATTTCTGGACTGTAGAATTCTTTCGGAACTCTTGGCTTTCAAGCAATCGTCAAGATTTAGATATATAAAAATTAGAAATACCAAGTTCTTCGGTTTGACTTCTGAGTTCTTTAGGGTAGTTTTCACGCACCTCGAGCTTCCTACCTTCTTCAAATTGGATTTAGCCAACAACTTAGAAACGTAAGGAGCCCCGGATAGTCTCACAAGCTGATGTCTGTAAGAATTCGAGAAGTAATTATCGACAACTACTGGCCGAGTCCGAGACGAATATAGTATAGAGGGAAGAAAGGACATAAACCAAGCGAGATGAAGAGAGTGCGAGAGAAAGAGGAACGAGATGGAAAGGCGGTGCGTGGAAGGAAAGGTTGAAGGGGGCAAATTCGAAACGAATTCTTTTGTTTCGAGTTCTCCGCAAAAGGAGCAAGTCAAGAAAAAAACGATGCTGGTCCGCGAAGCAGAACAGGGCAGGAACGCAGTCCAGCACACTGGCCTGGACTAGCGTCGACTGCCGTGGCTCGGTGTGCAGTGTGCACGGTGGAATATAAGGTTTTATTTTCGAAATTTATGATTGTCAATAAATTTTAAAAGCGTTCCGTCTGGAGCCCTTAGGGCTCGCAGGGCTGACCAAACCCAAAGCAGCTAAGAAGAGGAAGAGGGCTAAACCGCGATCTTTTCCCTTCTCTCTCTATCCCTTTTCTCCTTGTTTTTTGCTCTCTCTTTCCCCTTTCTCCTCTCAATTTCTTTCTCTCTTTCTTATTCTCGAACTCTGCGTTTCCTACATATGCGAGGCTCCTATGGGGATTCGGGTTTAGCGGTTAATTGCGTTTGGTGCAACCCGCGTGGATTTTACAACCACGATTTTCATCCTTCTTTTTTTTCTATTCCCTCCTGAATTCATACCACTCATATCCAGTCAAACTGACCCTAGGCCTCTGTTTTTCTCTCTCATTCTTCTTCATATTTTTTCCTTGCTTTCGTTCGCCCCCCCACCCCCCTCCACCTTCCATCTACTCCTGTTTTGCTCCTCTCGCGATGTTTAATTGTTCGACTGGTTCTCAACATCCACAGGGTTCGCGAAGAACTCTTTCACGTTTGCCGGTTGCCTCCCGCGGTGGTTGCAGACACACCACTTTCGATTTTCTCTCACGAGCGACGTCTTATCTGACAAGTTGCGCCCAGCTTCCTGACCCAATTTTGGTCCCATCGAATTTATCGGATTTGATTTTATTTGCTCACTCTTGGTCTCATTGTTATTAAAATACATCCCTTCCCTCCTTCAGGCCAAAATAAGACCACGAATAATATTATTACTTTTTGTGAATTTGTTTTTTTTTATGTAAAGGACATCTGCAAGAATCGTGAAAAACAAGGATCTCGCTTGCTGCTACGATCCATTTCGTCCCTCAGCGGACTGCCTCCCCTGCCCCTGATTTTAACCTGAGGCGACACGATAAATAACGAATACCTTTTCCACGCCTCCGAAATGTTGGTGATTAGCCATGAAATATCGATTTTCGCAAACGTCGGCCTGAGATTCTTCAGGAGCGAGGGGACAGGGAGGTGTTGAGCTTCTTCTTACAATTAGAGTTTCTCGCAGGGCAAAACACTCGAGATATGTAACCGGGAGTTGCTGAAAAAAAATTTCATTCCAAGACGCCAGAAGCTAAATCTTGTCGATTTGCAATTATAATCGTTTGTCTGGTTCTGATCTTTCATTTTGAGAAATGGGAAAATGATGTAAACGAGTTACAAAAGTTCTTCAAACGCCCGATAAGTCGAAAATGAAATTACAGTGCAATTAAAATCGAATTTTTATCTTTACTTTCACAAGTTTCTAATTTTTTATTTATACTATATACTTTTAAGCATTAGCCAAACTAAAAGATTAGAAATTACAAAAACGGTCTGGGCCGAGGATGATAAATTTTGATAAGATCAATGATTAATTACCAATTTGTCCCCTGAAATCAATTTGAGCATGAGTCAGTATTAATTGAAAATTTACATATACAACCCTTACATATGGAAATTATTTATCTAGTTACGGTAAAATTCACATGTGACTTGGTCAATTAACGAAAATAATGAGGATTTTGATTAAAGTTGTTTTTGTGCATTTTTATAGTGCTTTTGTTAGGAGAACTTCGGATGAAATTCACTGGCATGCCAATGATATCCGTCGATCGAGTATATGATCAAAGCGTCCGTCTCGTTATTTGTACGGACGTATGGCCAGAGGAACGAAACCAAGCAGTAGAATAATTACTCGTAATCAAGCTCAATCTAATGCTTGTAGGATGACGAGGCTGTTGCCGTGGACTCGATCATTTCTTCTTCCACGAGAGAAGCAACGGCAGCCCCAACAGCGCGAGTATTAATTAAAAATCGAGGCTCTCGACAGGACTCGATTCCCGATTGAACGATTACATTTTGTTCTTAGCTCTGTATTCTCTCCTCTTTCCAATCTTCCGTTCAAGCTACTACCTCAGCCACTTCTCGGTGCCTCTTAAGTCAATGCTCTCCTCTTTTCGTAGAAGACAAAAAAAAGGAGTCTGATACATTTTTTAATGCCACATTTAATCAGGTATAAATGCTATTATTCTCTCTGCTATTATAGACTTGTAATTTGCTTATGAGAGCTTGGAAAAGAAGATGGTCAACGACAAGAAGAAGAGAGAAGAAAGCAAGGGAATGAAGAAGAAATGCTTGAAGAAATGGGAGAGGAACAGAAAGAGGAAACGTTAGAATTGAAAAAAGGAAGAGTTACGACGTGAAGAAAAATAAGTCGAAAAGAAGAAATAAGAAGAAGGAATAAAAATAAAAGAAGTTGAAGCAACGCCTCACCAATTTTTGTTCCCACAATATTGAAAGGCGTCGAGTCATCATTTCGAGTTCGAGCGATGAAAGAACATTATTATTCCAATTTTAAAGGATGCCAGAGGGACTGGCACTGGGTTGGTTCTATTGGTATCTCTCCCACATAAAACGATATTCAACCCTTCTGCTCTGTCAATCTATCCATACGTTCGTCAATGTTACTCATCAACTTAAATTCCAAATGCGTCGTTATTAACTTTTTATCAAGGCCCCTCTTCCACCCCACCTACTCATATTTAAAAGCATGTTCCACTCAAGAAATCAGCTTCTCTTTCCATATTTCTAAGAGTCCCCCTACACCTCTTTTTTTCTCCTCGACTTCATCACACTTTAATCTTGACCCTCGGTGTATATTAATTTCAACGTGTGATTTTTATTTTATCTCGCTGAAGAGAGTTATGGAATTTCTAAAGATAAATTTATGTTTATCAAATAGTCGGATGACTGAGAGATTATTGCGGATGTTTATTTTTCACATTGAGACAAAAATGCTGAGAGGAATGATGAATGACTTATTCTTTTAAACTGAAATATTTAATTGATAATTGAATTTAAAAATATTTGAGGACTGAAAAAGTTGAAAATGTTGTTAACAATGATTTTTAATGTGTGATATTTTTTAGCCGTTAGCGTTGCTGTTTATTTATTTTAATATAAATAACAAATGACTCATGGTCTGGAAATGTAGAAAAAGATGCATACATTGAACGAAAACATCGCAAGGGATAAATAAATAAAAATGCAACAACGTATGGGATGAAGAAAGGCTCATCTCGGTTGATGCGGTCGCGATTCAAGATTGAGAACTAGTTCGCAATTATGAGTCAATCAATGCATATTCATACCGAGAACGTTCCGGGAATGCAAAAACCTATCATCTCTCTTATTCAAACATGCATTCCGATTCTTTCTAACAAGTATCCTCGACACAAGTTTCAACTATGTTTTACTAACTTTTATTTGCATAATACAATAAATAATGAAAGTCTTATAATCTATTCGCTTATAAAAACTTGTTATTCTAAACTCCCGAACAAAATCTTATTAAGCAAATCTTCTTTAAACAAATCAACTTAGTCACGATTTTCCCAGACATTACTATCCCCCTTTCTATAAAAATCGATCCTAATCGATTTAAGATCGGAGAGTCGAGAATTGCGGAGATAAATTTTCAGTTAAGGATCGTGAGAACTCCATATATGAGAAGATTATGATCGATAAGAGACTGACTGCAAAAAGAGAAATGGTGAGTGGGAGAGAGACCGATAAAAATAGAAGAATGGAAAGCAAGAAAAAGATAAAAGCTAAAGAAAGAGAAGTCTTCCTAAAGGCTGATTGGCCGTGTAATCCCCATTAGGTCCCACGAATCGATTCTCGTCCGCGTGCGCGTTCGATATTCAAATAATCGAACAATTGCCCCGCCGCTCAAACGCTCTTTCAATTCTCTCTTCGCCCGTCTCTATCAATCTCTCATTCTCATTTACCATTTTCTCTGTCCGTCTATCGGTTCGCAGCAACAGCAAAAGGAATAAATTTGAACGAGCATAATAACGATAATGCCCCGAGTAGATGGGCAAAGGAGGGGCAAATGAGCTGGTATATTTGAATTTTCAATAAAATAATGCCTTTCAAAAGAGGGGCCGAGATGATTAGTAATTACGTAAAATTGGAAACACGTAGTAAAATCGAATCTGTGCCCACGTAATTACCCACACTTTCTGAACTTTGAGATAGAATGAATAGATTTATCCATTCGAGTCTGTGCATGGCTGTGAAGAATGATTGAGGGTGGTGGGGCGGGGGGTCTAAAAAGGGCCCGCTCTCGCCGGCAGACTCGGGCGCTCAATGCTCTTCATTTTTTACTTTCAAAAATCATGACGATGCTCATTTTTCTGACTCGTGAAGAATTCTTCAAACTGACGTTTAACCAAACGGGGTTCGAGGATGAAATAGTGGAATCGTGAGAGGCAGGGAGGGGGAATTGGGCCCAGAGTGTGAGGGAGTTTAGGGCCCAAAGACAGGGGCGAAAAATTGTATTGGGTCTCGACTCGGAATTAAATGGGTTTGATGACCCTTCTTCAAATTCAATGACCTCTATATTTTTTTAGTATTATTTGATAAAAATTAATGATTTGCATTAGGTCACTTATTATTTTTTCTTTATTTTAAAAGAAAAAACTCAACGTGTGTATACTGTATATGAAATTACATATACATACTTAAAAGAACTCGGTTATAAGCACACTGAAAAATGAAGAGAAATAAATAAAATAAAAATGTGTAATTGATCACTCTGAAAAATAAAATGCACTTTTCATGTCTGAAGGTTAAAGACCTTTCAAAAATCAGAAACTGGCTCGATCGCATTTCTCGTTCTGTTTCTGTTCTGTTTCTGTTCTGTTGCTCTCAGAGGAAGCAGAGAGAGAAAGATGAAACGGATGATCTGCATCAGAAGAAGTTGAAACCCCTTTTTTTTCTTACCAAATGGTTTCTTTCTCACTCTGAAGGCAGCTCTGGCTACGCTTATAATATAATATTCATATTTCGAACGAAAGATTTTATCTCTTAAATGAATCGAACGCGTTCCGATTCGAGATATCTGCCGAAGAGAACGCCGTCTCTTCTCCAAGTCGATGTGTATTGTAATGGGTATGAAAGGACCGAAAGAGAGGTGTTCTCTCTCAGTCTTTCACGTTACACTTTTTAGTTTTTATTTTTTCCTCAAGCACCGCATGCTTTAAAACTAATACCCAGACCGACCCTTCGACTTTGCCTTTTCACTCCTTAAGTCCTTTCATTCGTTTACCAGCCTTTGTCTTTCCCTTCGTTCCATTTAGAGAAGATTACATTTTTTGAATTGTATGATCAAGATGATAAAATCAAAAAAACATGACATTGAACAATTTTTCTCATGTCACTCGAAAGGAAGTTTTGAAAATGATTTTTTTTATTAATTTCTAAGTGAAATAAAAATAAAATAAATACTTCAATATGATAACGTAAATATTTTCAAAAAGACAGACTGCTTAGTCATTAAAATTAGAAGCATTTAGCGTTGGATAATTTTCCTATTCATTTTCTACAAAGTCAATTAATGCCTTTATCTTAATCATGAATCAGTCATTTTTGAATTTAATAATGGACCTAATTTCGGTAAATTACTTGACACGAATAATGCGATTCAATGACTGTCGACTAATGGGTTATATTGATGAATGTTTTACCGCCGACGATCGAGTTATGGTAATTCTAAGAACGTTCTTTTCAAAGTCAGAAGATCCCGCGAGAGCCGCGAGTTATTCGGGCAAACAGTCGAGTCATTCGATTTGCATTGTTCGAGATTGACGCTTTTAAATCCGAGAAAGTATCGAAGATTATCGACGCCGCCTTCTCGTAACACTTTGACCTCCCACGGGATCATCAAATGGCACTCTTCCTTTTGATTATTCAAGAAATTGATTAAAATCGATTCTCATTCATTTGAAAATGTTAGAAACTTCTTTTGTTCAAAAATTAATCGTTTCTATCCATCTTCTCTTCAAAACATAAATAAATAAATAAAATGTGACTATGATTTTTATTTCTTGAAATACAATTCTAGTTTGAAATCATAATGATCTCTAAACAGAGTTTTCTCTCCACAAAGCGACGGAAATCAATTTTCCCCTATTTTGAATAACTATCCCCAGCTTAAAAAAGATCGAAATACGATTATAGGCTCCCGAAGCGAGAAGTTTTTGGTATAAACCGGTGGGTTCTGGGATTAAAATGGGTTTTCTCGCATCGCGCCCTGGGAGGAGGCATTAGGAGCACAAAAAAACACGCCACCCGTTAAAAACGAGGGTTCTTGGACCAACAGAAATACCAAGGCGGTTCAATTAATCATATTTCGAAAATCATTCCATGCTGAGATCTCGTCGACCAGATAGTGAAGAGCATCCCAAACTCAAGAGTCATAACGAACCAGAATGCCTCTTGCTGCAGTTAGGTGCTTTATATATTTTCTGCACATGCGTCTTTGCGAATTGGTTCAAAATTAATACTGCAAAATATTTTTAATAATTTTCAAAGCACTTCCCTTCAAGGAAATGGATTTAAAATAAGTGGAATTTCTTTCTTTTTTTTAAATGAATAAGATGTGCATTTAAAAGAGAATAAGAGAAACTAAACGTAGCTTCGACATTTGTAAAATGCTCTTTGGCCTCTTTCCTTTGTTGGCGCACAATTACAGCTAATTTGACTTAAATGAGAGCAAAACAATCGGTTTGCTCGCGCATGCGTACTGAATATGAGAGATCCAAGATCCAAGGGAATAAGGAAGGTAAGGAAAAGGGTGAGTGAGAAGGAAACATTTTTTCCTCCTCTATGAATCTTTCCATCTCTCTTGCTCCCTCGATCTACTCTTGAGACTTGCCCTACCTTCGCAGCCGTTCACAGAGGAAGATTTTTAAATTTTGTCACGTTCAAGTTTAAACACAGTCATTTGCGCACTCTTCCTCTCATGCCTATGCCTTTTGCCATTGCCGATTCTGCTGCGATCTCTTTCCCTCCCACTGTTGATTTCTTGCTTCTTTCTCATCCTTTCTTTCCCATTCTTCCTCCTCGAACCGGAGATAGCGTCTTTTTATGATTATTTTTCGTTCCAAATTCGAATCGGTCTTTCCTCGTCTCGAAATTACGCTATTTCGAAATTATAACATCTGCCCCGGCAGGGCAAAGTATTGTCGAGAGACGTGGCTTACTTGCCAGGGGTTGAGGGTCAATTATTTCTTGACTGCAACTCCAAACAGACATAATAACGCGAGAAAAAAAAAATCCTTTCTCGATCGAATGCGACTCAGAACTAGCAGAAAAGGGTGCTTAGGATGCACGAAAAGTGGTCGACGATTTTTTTCCCTTCAATTTTTCAGATTGGAGTCTACAGATTTTATCATTTTTTTTATTGAAGGAGTCTTTATTATTTTCTAGTCTCCTGGAATTTTTCAATTCTTTCAGGTCGACTTGGACCTCTGCATGCGAGAATAAGGGACAAGATTAATGAAAAACGAATAAGAAATCCATAAGACAAAAGGACCGATGCAGTGAATCAGGGGACGGCGAAATGGATAAAAGGGGTTCGTGGTCCGTGGTTAGCTGATGGAAGGGGGAAGGCTTGGTGAGGGGGTAGGGACGGGAGAAGGAGGGGGGGATCAGAACAGAATCGCGATAGCAAACTATAATATTGCTGGTATACCACCGCGAAGGGTCTGTCTCTTTTCAAATAATTCAAAAACAGGCCGATCGAACATATATTTCTGGTCCGACTCGCAGCTCGCACCGTGTAATTATCGTAGAAGCCCCCACAGACCCTTGAATCCAGTGGTTTTCAACCATCCATATTCCTACAGATATATTTATATCCAATTCGCAAATCACAGCAATTTACAACCGTAATTTGTTTTCGTACAACTTTTCAATCTTTTCCAATAAAAATTATCAAATATAATCGTTCATTTGAATTCTGTTTAAGAATCGGCGAAATATACTAAAGTTCGATTCGACGAAATCGTCACCTGTTTCATCTCGATCTGATAACATCTAAAATTGGCAAACGTAGAAGAAAGGGTTTATAAATAATTATTACGTTGAGAGTTTGTAAGACACCTTGCACTTATGCTGGTGCCATACATTTTACTGAAAACTATAATAATGAAGTTAATAATACCAGCATGTTATAAATGCAAAATAAAGGATATCGTTAATACAACATTTAATTGCTCATATTTTGGAATCTGTTGATTCGCAGTTTTGAGCGTTCCAAGAAATAAAAGTCCAAGAATGAAAGGTTGAGAAGAAATGGGCTTAAATTTGATTTTTTTTGTCGTTTGATGTATGAATTTAGATAATTGAGAAATAGCGGTTAAATTCAAACACTAAACGGCGCTACCGATGCTTCAGTGTGAGATCGCATCAAAGTTTAATGCCTGGAGCACATCGAAGACGATCTTCGCGAGGCTCGAAGAATCGCGATTTCTCGACGAGGCACGAGTACCGACTAACTATCATTATAATGTATGAGGATGTCCTGTACCTCACATCTGCGGTCAAGAGCAGCTGCTGATATTTCAACCTGGAGGTTTTTACAAGACTATTCCTCTTTCGATTGTTCTTCTTCTAATGTCTCCAGGCCAAAACTCCAATTCGATAATTGAGACAACACTTTTCTTGTACTTTTTCAAGTTGTAATAAATAAGGTAAAAAATATATGATATAATGTTGACTAATAGGAAAATAAACTTTTACTATTTATAGACGCATATGCGGCCCTGAGAAGAAAAATGTGGAAGTACTCTTAATTTCATCAGGAATTAATTCGATCGAAACCCCGGAACTCGTTGAACAGGATTCTCATCTGCTTTCCGAGCGGGTCCAACTTTTTGTCGTATTCTGATCCACTCCCATATAAGTGAGTTCCCCCGATTCTTCTTCCGCCAAAAAATTTAAATATAGCCGCGGCATACTGCGCCCTTCGACGTGGTATAATATTCATCTCGTTTCCCATTCCCACGACAATATGGCACGTATTAAAAAACAAAAAAAGGGTTGCGGCCAAACCCCTAAAACCACGGGCTGCCTTCGCCCTTTTAACCGCGGAGTTTCCTCTCAATGTTAGACTAGGATTGAAGCACTTCCGGCTCAAAATATAAAAACTCCTTTTTTACGGTATGGAAAAACTTTAGGGAGAAAGTTGAGCGATCAGGTACGCTATATCCAAATTTCTCTTTACTAGTAAATAACCCAGACATATTCTTGATGTGCAATGTTTTTCAAATAAATAATAATAATATGCGTTATGGAAAAATTTATTTTGAAGGTATAATTTAAAAAAATCGAAACGGTTTCAATCAATCAAATACTCCCCGTCGACTTCAACCCCCTCGATGAAAAATATCGAGATCGCCAACTGCCTTTTTCTCTTTTTCGTCAACAAAAAAAGTCAGAAGAAAGAAAACGATTAACTACTTTCTCATGACGATAAGCCATTAGGCCATTCTCCCAACTCTTTCACGGCTTTCTCAATTTCTGATCGATGGATCTGGCCCCTTCTTGAACAAATATATAAAAGTTCAAGAGGGTCCCAAAAAAAAAGAAGAAAAAAATCTAGAAAAACCCTTAAGAAACTAGAATCCTGAAAACTGCGAAAAGAGTGGGGTCTTTCGAAAAACAGGTACGAGAGTAAATAAAGCCACAGATGATTAATCGATTTATCGATCTGGACCCCCTTAGATGGGTCTGGCGATGCAACTACCTCATCGTTCTTTTTCTTCTTTTAACATTTTTTTTTATCAAAGATGGATTGACTCTTCCTTTTTCCTCTTTTCTCTACTCTCATATCGAGGAAATAACATTTGTAATCTCATACCTAAGTGGAATATCTTAATGGGTTTCCTGTTTTTCTTTCCTTTTTTTTAGTTAATATGTGGTAAAACTACCAAAATAAAAGGGAAAAGATCAGTTTTTTCTGTCTTTTTTTTGTGGATGTAAGTCTATTGGGGTCCCATGCGATGCGAGGGCGGAAACGGGACTTCGGAATTTCAACCCTTGAAAGGGAGAAATGTGGTTTCCTATATTTCCGTATTTCCCGCAACCTGCCAGAGGCCATTGACATTTGAACTGAAATAGAGGGTGTTTGGAGAAAAAAGAGAAATGAGGGAAAAAACGTGTATTTGGAATTTTTTGCGGTTTTGTGGCATGTGAATATTATGGGGGGTCTTGTAAAATTGTGAGGGTGCGATCCTTTCCCACAGCTTTTTCTACATTTTTTACAGTTATGTCTTAAAGGAAAGTACTTGAATGATTATTACTAAAAAAATAACATTAATTGAAGGCATTTTTCATTCGTAATGGCAACTTTCATTCGTTCCAAGTATGATTCGAGTTCAATGTCCAGAAATCTCTTGTATTCAGAAACCTAAAATTAAATGGGAGTGATAAGGTTTTTACTGGCCATGTGTGCACTGTGCACTCCTCGAGACATGAATAAAAGTGGAAAGAAAAGGGAGGATGATGATAAATAGGTAGTAAATACGTGTAGATCTTGAACTGAATCGAAGTAGTCTGCTCTTTCTCAAACTCGTTATCTCTTCTCAACGAAACTGCCTTCAAGAAATGAGGCTTACTTCCAGGGGCGAAGAGAGGACTAAAATATTTTGAACTTGGTTCCAAGAATGGTTCGATTAAAGTCGAATCGTCGTTTATACAAAAAGTCTTATCGAGAACCGAGAACGCCATGTGACTTTATAAACCTCTCAAGGGGTTTTTTCAGTCAATTACTCGATTCGAAATTAATATCCTACGGATTTATTCCAAAATCTCTTTTACTAAATTATATGCTGAAGGCAAACTATTAATTTCTACTGAAACATTTTTGAATTCCCATTAATAATAAAATCGACCGCAATATTGTAATCCCATACATATTTGCTTGAAATAAGTGGCGGGCTAACTAAATATTTAAATTACGAACCATTTGAATATTGAGGGCACCTAAAAACATTTTTGACGACTGTAAATGAATTGTAAATGTTGAAATAGAAACTGAGTTGGTTTAAAAGAGTTAAGTGTACTGAATGACCCTTTCAGATCTCGAATTAAGATTAATGAATATAGTTCGTCTCTGAGGGAAGGGAAAAAACTAGGGATATGCTGGCATCGGTTAGAACGGTGTGATTGTAGTGGAAATGGTTTCTCGAGTGCACCATAAACTCAGAAGAAGAGACTTGCAGCTTCCACATCCAGTTCCAGACGCATGATTTTTCATTTTTCAAATTCAAAGAGCCACTAGACTCATCGAGCTCTGCATTAGGTGCGGGTGGAGGGTAAAGTGGACAGGGTGCAACGAACTTTCCCTCAGACTCTACTAGGATGACATACGCACATGTCAGAAGACGATAATAACATTCTATGGGACCGTGGGAGCCTCTGTGTTTTTTAAATTCCGTTTTTTGAATAACTTTTTCCTCAAATTCATAATATGCATGCAGTTCAAAAATATCATCTGCTACATTCTTTTGTATATTACAAAAGTTCATTTTTCAACAGCGGGAAAATGTCCTGGAAATTTCTTGAGGGTCAGATTTTTAAGAAAGAATGAAAACTGCACATACACGAGTGGAACACGTGTTCTATATTTGAGAGACTCAAGGACAAAAACTTGCGAAAGTTCACTCCACAGTAATTAGCGTTTCTTTGAATCGAGGCGAACGCAACTAAAAGCTAAAAGCAATTTAGTTCTTGCTGGAAACTTTTATGAAATCCATTAATACGAACGGCTCAAGTTAAAGAAAGTTGCTTATTACCTACTTCCAGAAATTATTAAACTTTTTGCTATGAGGATCATTATTCCTGAATTCTCCAATGTTCGAGTTTTGAGCTGAAATTTTTTCAAATCCCAAATTCGTTTAAGCTCATGAATTACAGACGCATCAACACATGTCATCGAAAAAGTATCCTCAACTGGAAACAGTTCCTATTTCCAGTCTCGCGTCACAGATGTGAAGTGAAATCGACATAGGCGGAAACGTGTTTGATAGTATCGATATGTCAAGATAAAAGACCTCTCCCACCTCCTCCTCCACCTCCTCCCCCATTCAGTTATTTTTTACACGTTACACGCGTAACAACAGTTACTCGAATAAGTCCCAGGACTACAGCTGTTACGCGTACGCTGCAGCTGACACAGAAAAAGGGGTTAAGGACCCTGTAGAGTTGAAGAAGAAGGGTCGAAGGACGCGCTGAGACGGTCGAGGGGTCAGAGAAGGAGGAGAGATTTCGAGGATATACCATGGGTAATGGGTACATACGGGACCCGCGCCTTTTGAAGGCCCCTCTTCGCAATTTTTGGATTTCCGCGTCTTTAGTAACCCGAGAACCGAAAACACTGCAGGCAGGTAGGATCGGGGTGGAAATCGAATACCTCCTCTGGTCTTCCGAACCCTTTTGAATCCGCGTCATCGTCCACAGCATTATTATATGAAAAGATTCAGAAGAGAGCCAGAATTGAGAAAAGGAGGAGGGAGAGAGAGATAGAGAGATAGACGGGAAAAGAGAGATGGAATTGCGCAAGATGACATCTCTGGGAGGGTTACGTTCTTTTCGAGATTTCTATGGGGTTTTGGAGACCTTGTCGTATTTTTTCTTTTTCTGTATTTAGCCTTCCAGTTGGGATTCTGGAGACCTCTTTGGCATTGAGAGTTTCGTTAATAAAATTATTTGGAGGGTAGGTCATGTGTGGAGGACCTTTTTGGTATAAAAGAATAAAAATGGCGTTGAAAACGAAGATAGAAATATAGTTTCTTATATTTTATTCAAAAAAAGAAGTGTCAAATAAGCCGCAATTACATTTTGTTCCTGGACTTTTTCCCCTACTATAAAAAATATTTCTCCCCTTTTATGCTTCTCTTTTTCGCCTAATCTCCTTGGCCTCACGAATCTCGCAAGAATCTTTCGATACCTGGCGCCAGCTGTGTTTTCTCAAGAGATTTCGAATTTCAGATTTTGGTCTTATTTTTATTCCCTTTTTTCATTCACCCTCCCGCACCGAAAATGATCATGATAACTTTTCATCGGTTTGTACCATTCAATTTCTTTAGATTCTTCTTCGAATTCAATGGGTCTTTCCTATTTTTGAGATACAATTTTTATACAGCTGTGTAGATTTGATATTAAAAGATAAAAATTCGAATTCGAAAATGCTCTTGGATTTATTACGATGTACAGTAAATAATCAAATATGAAGCCTGGTTCTAATAAAATCAATAAAACACAATAAAACCTTTTTTTCAAAGACTCTAGTTTCGAAAGACCCTCTTGAACTAAAATCCTTGACAAAGTGCGAGGCGCATAACCCACAATGTATCTATAAAAGTTGACCGTTTCTGCCCATCGATCTTACCCCTGTGAGTTCGCGATTTGCATTTCGACAATTCGTGATTTCTAGTTACGACTCGTAACGTTTCCTCACGCGGTCGTGCAACAAAAGGGTTGAGAGCACATTATACCATATTCCGGGGTATAAAAAAGGGAGAGAAACGCGGTACGCGAGGAAGCACCCCAGGTGAAAATCAAAATTTTAAACAGCCGGTGCGTACAAAATTCTAATTTGATGTAGGAAACCAAGCGAGAGTTTTTCACCCCTTGGGAATGGATTTTAGGTTTTATGTTTTACGTTTTCGTATCCGAATCTTATTGGCCGCGGAAGGGTAAAAAGATCCGGTGAGAGGAAAAAAGGAGAGAGAGAGATAGAGAGAGATGGAGGCAGCGGTGGGATGCCTGCGATGAAGGGGTTGAAGAAAGGAGCAAGGAATAGAGGAGAATCATGGAAAATGATAAACAGGGTGCATCTTATTCAAATACGGACAAGATCCTGGATTTGAACCTTGAATCCCCGCTGGTTCCACTTATACCTAACCTTCGCTTATACCTGAGTCCTGGGAAAAAAAAGCAATCGAGCCTTTCGCTTTTTATGGGGTAAATACAAGATGACGTTACCGGATATTTAAATAAAGGAATCCTTAACGGGGCTCGGTGCGCTTAATGGAAAGCGCGATCGTTTTATTTCGTGACGATTGGACGTGTTCTGAACTACGGTCGTTTTTAGAACAATGTGATCGATTGCTCTTATAGAGGACGACTCTCTCTAACGGTCTTGCATAGCGATTACAATGCTTGTATTTTAGATCTAACAATAATACATGAATAACTTCATTTCCAGAGAGGGAATTCATTTCATGTTAGAACGTGTTGACAAATTCTTTGCTAAATACTGCTTGTCATTAATTTAATTGAGTGGACTGAAGCAAATTAGTCCTTGGTGAAAATAAATAATTTTCATTTTAAATTCATTCATTTTATCTAACATCTTCGACTTCTGCATAAATGCAGATTTCAATCATAAAAAGCAACATAAAAATGAGGTGGAATGGTTGAAAAACAAAACTATTATCATTTTTATGGTTGCGGAAATCTTTACAAATCTATTTTTATCAGAAGTTAGAGAATATTAATGGAATGGTTTCTAATATAACTCTTGAATTCACTTACAATTAGCTTCCTGAAAAATATCAAAAGCTAACCATCCATCAAAAAATGTGATGAAACCTGAAAAAATCTCATAATCTGTAAAAAGTGACTTTTTCAGGTAAAAACACGAAAAAAGTTTCATTCTTCTCCTGTAATCCCGAACAAATCCAACCCCTCTTATTTTCTGTAAAAACCGTCGATTAAAAATCGAAAAACGACTTGTAATCAAAAGCAGGGGTAACAAACGATCTCGCACAAGACGTATATATTTCGACCCTGATGTATTCGAATGACAAATGGATTTCGAAAGGACGAAATCTGGCACTTGAATTTGAAATGCGTGTGATTCTCTCTCTTTTTATTTCTTTCTTTCTCTTTCGATTTTTATCTCACTTTGACTCAGTGCATTTGGCTGTCGAAAGACTTGATGGATGAAAATCGCCAATCATGTGTAGAAAATTTGATCCGCGAATTCCCTTTCACGCGAATTTTCATGGGACGTAGTTTCCGTTAACGTGCGTGATGCAAAACTTTTTAGGCAACAAGGGCGTGTATGCAACGGACTGAAAATTTGACCCTTTTTTTAAAGCCACACTATTTATCTTAAACGTGCCAAATGGATTGAGTGATGATCTCGTGATGCTAATTCAATATGTGGGAAAGGAAATTTATTCTAAAAAATTTCACGATAGTGCCTGATAAATAATATATAACCGATAACTTCTATTATCGAACAATTGGAAAAATCGACACGCGATCATTAATAATCATAGATTGTTGTCGATATTTCGTGAGTTGGTCATTCCTAATGAAGAGGCAAGATCACGGCAGAAAAGTTGAAATCAAATATTGACTCTGGGTTATACTCGCTAGGAACGTCACGCGATGCCGGGCCGTCTTTATTAAGTGATTACTCTCATTAGCCTGCACGCGATGCTCTTTGTAGTGGCCGTTAAGAGCCGATGAGACACAAAATGGCGACCAGAATCGCTCCTCCATGATGCATCAGAGTAGGAGTAAAGAGATCCTCCCGGCTATAATTAAAAGGACGAAAATATATTTCATTTAAAAAAAACGCTTTCCACTTTATAGCTGACTCAAATGTTTTAATGGCAAATTACTAAACTGCGCTCGTGTCGAGAAAGAGGACGCGATCTAATTGCAAAAAACTATCATCAGTTATATTACTGAATTTTCTAGACATGAAGAGATCGATATACATTTAGATAAAGCTAAAACTTTTTTTATTCATAAATTGTAAATCTTATTTTGGAGATGTTCTTTTTTTATTAATTCTCTTCATTCGGAGGCATGTTTTGCAGAGAGTTAATCGCTTCTGACATTTTCACTCAGGGAGAATACAGGCTATTCGCACTGTATAATCGGCAATGGTCACAACCAAAGTCCTCCACCGGCAGTAAATCACTCGTCTTCAATTAACTAATATATATCGCTTCGTACAACCAACGCAACGCAGAAGGACTGGAGCTCCTCACAAGCGCCCATTAAAAAGACAGAATTACCAACGACAATAAAAAATTGCAATTTCATCTTTCATTTCTTGTGCCTAAGAGTGTAATAATATTTATGGAGAATCTCCATTACTTTATTAAGAAATAATACTATTACCTTTGTAATATCTCCCGATCTAAGAACCCACCCCTTTTATCCATTTTAGCCTCTCCTCATCTCTAATCCACCTGCCCTTCACACAATATTATATTCTCCTAGCTCATTCTTACCCTCAAACCTTCAAATCAATTCCCTCCCCCTCCTCACTTCCTTATATCCTCTTTATCTCAATCCTCAATTTACTCCGGATTTACCCCCTCCCCATATAGTCCTCCTTTACAGTATATCCTCAACTTCAGGTCAACAAAAATGATTTAAATGCATTATTTAAAAGTTTTTAATATCGAGATCTAATGTTTAAAGTCTCGAATTATGATCTGGCACCAGCTTCTTTAACTGTATGCAAAAAACCCATTAGCCATAAGCGATGTCGTGATGAGAGGCAGTAAGTTTGTTGGAAGGGAGTAGACAGTAGACTGGTAGAGAATCTGAACAGTAGGGGAAGAAAAGATCTGGTACCATAAATCAATTAATTTTAGCCAGTTCGATATGCCGGCTAATTTAAATTCTTTTGGAAGCCTCAGGAGAAGTCTGTGTGCTGCTTGAGACTTTGAGAGTGCGTCGCGATGTCGATGACGACGTTCGTGATTCTGTCGATCGGGGGTTGAGGGGAATGAGAACTCAAGAACTCAAGAACTGAGAAGGTTGAGGGGGCAGACGCCACCTTAAGTATTTCTGATCGAATTCCGAATGACTGGTTCGTCGTTCGGCCGGTCGCTCGCAGTAAGAATTCAAACCCCGACGAACAAATGGACGCGAGGAGCCGATCGGGAGAGGCAAAATACAAAATAAGCATCACGGAAACACCGCGGTACTAGCGCTCCATCTATCCTTCTTTCTCTCTTTCTCTCTTTCTCTTTAATTCTCCTCTCAGCTCTCTTCACTCTTCGGGTCTTCACTCTTAATTCTTCACTCTTCTTGATTCTTTACTCTCCTTTCCCTGCCGCGGCGCAAAAACAATGCAATCACTTCGATCCACTAATCAGCGCTATTCGCCACGGTTATTTTTACTACAGCGATTTTTCAGAAAAAGAATCAAGAGTCTAATCTGTCATTTCTTATCTGATCTAACTAAATTCCTAAGGTTGATTCGAATTTGAGAGAAAAAAGTTAATAAGGGTACATTCATGAAATAAGGGTTCTTTTGATTGGACCTATTTAAGGTCTTCATTTTTATAAAATTAGTTTGATTAAATGTTTAAAATTTATACTCAACTATAAAATATTTCATGCATCGATGCATTTTCTATTTTGATTATCATTTGTTAAGATAATGATTTTGTCCTTCGACCATTTTTAAATCTTAGTTAACATCAATTAACTTTTATTATCAACTATACTGATGCAGTTCAGTTATTAACTTTCTTCTCCATGACCAGATATTGTGAAAAATTTTTCTTTAGCTCTAAGCAATGTCGATAATGTAAAATAAATAATCAGAAACGTCCAATATTTTATTAATTTATCAACAATGCAAGAAATATAGCTTACATAAATAATTATAACATTTAGATTAGTAAATAAACATAATATAGAAACTGTTTATGTAACTTATTATTTTTAACAATATTTCTATAATTAATTTAGACATGAGTTACATTTAATTTTTACATTAATTAATTTTGTTACCAAGTTTTTTTATTTTCCAGTTTAAATTAAATTTTAATATAAGCAGAGATGCATAAGAATGCTAAATAAGGAGCTGGCTCCATCTGGTCGGTAAAACCAGCGGAGTCGAACTATGAGTTCACCCCAGCTTCCAATCCCAGTAGGTAATACGCGTTAACAAATGTCGGTAACTGTGACCCTTAATAGATACTTTCCAATGGTAAATAATTCTATATTCACGAAAAAAGTCATTAACTATAGAGTAAAAATCTTAAATAAGAAAAATATTTAATTTAAAAAATTTGTTCATGTCGACAAAATTACTTACTGCAAGTGATTTTACCAACATATGATTAAATAAAATATATTATGTATCATATTATAATAACATGATCTGATATGATAGTAATCACATGATAATATTATTATACCATACGACTAAATAAAAAAAAGAAGAAAAGTTACAACAAATTAAAAGCGATTATTTTTTTCGACTGAGAAAAAAAAATGAAATGAATATAGTGAAGTTGACGAATGATTTTTGATCGAAAGTGTTTGGATAATATAGAGGTGAAAATTAAGCGATATGTAACGGGGAGAATCAGGGAGACGTAGAATTGAGGGGTGATTCAAATTGAATTATATCCAATCAAAAAGAAACAATTCCTCTCTTTTTTGGAAATATATTTCCACGAGAAATTGTATCTACTCAAATTATTACACGAAAGACTATTCGAAAATTTTTTTACAAGTATAAGGTGTATAATGAGGGGAAATTTGACTACAGACAAATAACGACCGTGACTTGCTTAAATAAAAAGCATACGGACCTTTATTTTCCCTCAAATTCCTTGCTTATTTCTCTCTCCCTCTCCCTTTTTTTTTGTTTTGTTTAAAAACTCGCAAAACTTCCATCGACAACTCTCGTTCCACCGAAAGTTGGCCGAATTTGAAACAGCCTAGCAAAAAATCTCCTGGGAAACAAAGTCCTTCTTTTTAATTCGTCCTCCCAATATATATTCTTCCTTCTGTTTTTCCCCATCTCGACAGGAAATTCGTCATTTTTCCCAAGTTCCAGACCGGCTTATAGGTCTCGTTTTAAACGAAAATCCCGCCAATTAACTCTAATACGAAGAATTTCAGTATTCCACTTGCATACTCGTTGAGTGTAGAGAATAAGAAGTAGACCTAAACAAGTAAAAGGTTTTCGGGATAAAAAGATGGTTGTGGGGGGGGGATGGAACCAGGCATTCAACGAGTGCTTTGACCATTTTTTTACAGACAATTGTATGTAATTTTAAATGTATACTGAATTATTTCATGCCCTGCACACAGTAGGGAGGAATCTCGAATATAGCTTTTCAGTACCCGGACGTTTTTGATTAAAAAATGACTTTCTTTATCCGCTTTAATACGGATGTAACATAAAAATGAAAGAATAGCTTTCCTGAAGTTTTATTATTTTCCATCGAGCTCTTTTAAAAAGAGATTCCCGCATAGTCGAATGGAACGCGACCCAAATCAAAATTTAATATCCCGGTTGAATGAAATCTCATAAATAGAAGGAAAATTTATTTATAATTTGTGTCAAGTTGCACTCAAATTTAATAAAAATCTAGAGAAGAATAGAATGTACATTGAATGTGTTGAAATAAAAAAAAGAATTTGAATAAGAGTTGAAAATACAGCGATTATTTATGCGATAATATGATTAGTTGAGAATGAAAGTATAACTTGAAGCTGATAAATACAAATACAAATGACCGAACATGACAGAAATTATTTCTTAATTTACTTTTTCTTTTTTCAAATAGATTTCAATTAATTTCGCTCTTAAGTGCTGGAATCTGGTAGAGTTTCCGAAACAATTAGAAGATCGCAGAGGCAAGAACAAAACTCGACTCTTCTTACTGGGGGAGGAAAGAGTCTCGGTGTTTCAAGTTTCAACAAGTTCGCAAGGCCGACGCTCTCAGTTCCAGTTTCACGCGGCCCTCTCAGTGGTCGGGTGTACAAACATGTGGCTCACCCCTAGGGGTAGCCACACACGCGCGCGACCTTATGAATGGACCCTCATTCAAAAAAAGAAAGTCCGCTCTCTCCCTTACATGCCCCTAGCGAGCGGACCGACCACGGATCATTCCAACGTTTTTGGGGGTGGTCCGCACCCCCCGGACAACTTTCTGCTCAGAATCGATTGCGACATGCTCGAAGGCGCTCGGCACACTTCGGCCTTCATCGGCGATTCAAAACTAGTTCGATTTGGAAAGTGTGTGTGGGCCGATGTTCAGCAAAAACCCTTATTTTAATAATTTCATAAATTAAGGGCTGCGAAATCATTAATAAACCGAATTCAATAGGGGTAATGTCAAGTTGCAGGTTAATCTAAACCTTCGTAGCACTCGAAATAACATTACAGCTTTAGAAATGAACTTTCATCAACCCCAAATTGGATTTAGGATTTTGGGGGTTAGAGTTAATCTCCTTGTCTCCCCGATTAATTTAATCTATTCAAGTTAGCTCCAGTTTTCGAGTTTGAAACTTCGCGCTGGTATGTCTGGAATTGATTATATTCTATGCAATAGGATCAGCTTCAAGGTCATCATTATTACCTTTTAGCTCCATTATTCAAGTTGTACATTCCATTTTCTCTGAATACGGAATACAGAATTTTTTCCAATTGATCGGACTAACCTGAAGAATGGGTTTAATCCCAGCGTTCAAGATAACCAGAAACCTCGAGCCATGCCAAGTAAAATATAGAGACCCGAAAAAGCCGGTTAACACTTTTTTCCAGCGAAGCTGATAACCCGAGTCAACTGGAAAATCCTGAACAATTGGTTTATTGAAATTCCATGTTGGGGGAGTTACTCAATAAAAGGAAGTAGGTGAACCTACAGTAAAAAAGTTGAATAGTTGAAGGTACATTTACGTAATATGCTAACGACCTCTACTTTTAAGTAAAATACAAATTCTCCGTGAATGCTGAAAAATATTTAACATTCGCTCAAACCAATTACCTCTAACTATCTGCTATAAATAAGAATCAATCTCTCCGCTCCAACCCCATCGAATCTTAACTACCCCTTTCTTTTCCGACAAGCAATGAGGCATTTCCATTTTCTCTAATCAAACAGCTCTTGAACCCGCATTTTCCACAGCAGTTCAGATCTTAGTTACTCGTACTCGAGGAGATTACATTCGCGAGAAAAACCCTTGAAACTACTTCTTCTGCTTGAGTCAGGTACATACTTCAGCTCTCTCTCGACTTTGATTGGATTCTCTTTCGAGTTTCTTTCCTCTCTCGAGGCTCTCTTTTAGTTAGTCATTATCAGTCCCCGAGCTTGATCAGACTTCTTAGTATAAGACTAGAATCTCGCTAGGCAATGAATAGCCATGAATACCCATACCCCTCTAACCCTAGGGGTGAATGTAGGTATTAGGTAGGGGCTCACCTTGTACCCTCTGACGAATGAGGATATACATACCTTCGGGCCATTGTTCTTTATGCCGAAACGGCTCTCCTCCTCTTCCTCTTCCTCATCCTTGTCTTCCTCTTCATCCTCTTCCTTCTCCTCCTCCCCTTTTATCACCATTCCGGATTTTCATCTTCTACTCAGCGACTCTGCCGGATGCTCTACCCCTGTCGCACTATCTTTCAGATAAAGACGACTTCCATTATACGCGTATCGCCCTTGTTATACCACGAGCCTGCTCTCGCATTCCGCAATGCGGTCTCGAAGGTCTACCTACGTGACCTACGACCTCCACCCCCTACCAGAGTTACGATCCCTCCCCTAGGACGCTTCACACTACCCCCATAACCCGTTCTGCAACATTCACCAATTCGAATCTCCCGCGCCGGCTTTTGACCGGAGATAGCGATATTAATTATTAATTTGTTATGTGGTGAAGCCGAGACGAGCCAAAATGGGAATATGAGTTTAAGTGTTAGGGGTTTTCGAGGTAGTTGGATTTGGTGTGAAGGATTAGATTCATTAATTTATTGTACAATTTAATGTAATTGATATATCTCTGTGGATTTTATTTCTTTGGACTACTTTTCAAGAACCCTGAAACGAGCGTGATAAATGTTCCGGAAGGGTTTTAAAAAGAAGTGCTCACTGAGAAGGAATCGTGCAGTAGAAACGAGCTTAAATGGTCAGGCGGCCAAACGAAAGCGATATGTTTAACGCGCTGTTGAATGACTACGATCAAATACGGCCAAAGCCGTCGGCAGCTGTTGCACAATATATTCACGTCGCTTTGCATAATCCTTTTTCCATTACACTAACAAGTTTTCAAAATGTTCTGCTTCTCACAAACAAATCAAACTGGTCCTGATCTGAATTCTGATTCGAAACAGTACAGACGTTCATTTTCAATTATATGACTTTCCATCATTGATGTCAATCATTGAATCATTTTATCAGCAATAAGTCCAGACAATACACTACTTAATCGCCCTTGTCTGACATATTGTCCTTAATATAGGATGAATAATTCATTGGCAGTGAAATAAACTTCATATGGTCAGACGCAAAAAGTAAATATAAGAACCGGAGCTTTTTGCTATAGAATCAAGAAATGCATAAAATATGTTTATATAGCGTCTATTTATTCCAGGAATTTTAGTATGGAATAAAGTTATTGAAAATTAACTTTTTATCTAAAACAATAATCATAAAAAATTCTATCAAAGTGTAAATATTGGTGAATAAACTTACGTACTAGGTTAATGCATATAAAGTGAGGGGAAAATAAGACATAGGAAACAAATATTTATAGTGTGGTTTATGGATGAATATTACTCGGGGGTGCAGTAGATCCTCATTGTTTGTGTTTGTCTTCTATACGGCGAGAAGCAGTCTCTTCTATAATATAAAAACAGACTAAAGTGCATTGGAACATTAACCGACGAATCCCACAATATCCAAGATGTAAGCTCTTTGGAAAAAGTAATTTAATCACATCTCTGACGCATTTTCTCTAAATTACACTTCTTTTTATACTTTTTTATTTATTATATATACACTGTTTTTCCATCTCTTTATTAAATTGAGTATGATACTTTATATTAATTTTTTGTATGTTTTGCTACTTTACTTTTTCTTGAATCATCGTTGAAAATAATTTAAAATATTTTTATCCGATTGGAAAACCTGTCTCTTCGATTTCCTGTTTTGTGTCAGCCTATATCGAGTTCATTTTATCTGTGATTGTCAAGCAGTCAGTTCTACTCAGTCAGCTCGTATTTCCCTTCTTTTTTTTATTTTTCTTTCCCTATCGATCGACTTTAAGGTGAACGAAGACACGCACATGGAAAAAGGTCCAGCGAAAAGATACCCAAGGGAAGATCGAATGCGTGACGAAACAAAAGCAAAGATCAATATATCCCTCCAGTGAGTCAGTCCTGCTATAAGCCTAACCTGGATGCTCACCTCCCTAACTCCTTTTTTCCTGGTTTCCTGCCTGTCGTAAAAATAGCTGCCTTTCCAAACTTTCTGTACCATATAACCCGTATAAGGAATGCAAACACCGTAATATAACGTTGTCATATACGCGACATTTTGCGTAATAAATTACTCCTTTCTTATGAGAAATAAATTTAGAGGAACGTTTGTAATCCCGAAAAGCTTGGGTACAATGTTAACGTAAATTTCTTATGAGAAATTCCAGAAAACATGCATTGTCTTCATAAAACGCTAATGCCATTTTTTCTTTTGTAATGTGATTTATATTAATATTCCAGATTCTGAATATAAAAAAATTATTTGAGAAAATGGATCTTATCGAATTTTGATAGATTGCTAGATAATTACAATGTAGAAAGCTGACATTTTCTGATAAAAAATAGAAAAAATCTTGTCAATCTCGTCGTTATCAATAATAGGCTTTCAATCCTCGTGATAAAAAGGTTGTTTACTCTTTTTGCTGGCTTTCGTAGTCTATAACACGTGCTGATAAAAAACATTACCAAGAAAAATTGCTATTAAACACAAGCATTTACAAGGGATTGACCAGGGGAGGGAGAGTCTGGAAAATGGCACTGGAAAATTTATTTTTCCCACATGTAACAAATTTTATAGCCCACGTAGTGTTGTAAAATATCTAGGAAATATAACCTTCCGGGAAAGTATAAGTTTCGTTTTCATGTACACTTTTATCTTTTACTGGTAATTTCAAGCTCTTTTCACTCAAGTGTTATTTCCTATAATTTCATGAAGAATGTCACTAAACAAGTTTAAGAACACAGCAGAGCAAATAGATAATAAAATTCATTCATTTTCAATCTGAAAGACTTTTATTGAATAAATTGCTAAAAGATATCATCATTTCAAATAAAACAACCCAGCATCACTATAACTAAATAATATGCATATGAAAAGAATTCCTTAAACTAGCAGTTTGAATATTTATATGTTTCTCCATGAACTAAATGATCCTAAAGTCTTTAGATTTTATAATATAAATGCTAACATATATTACTGTAGCTACTAAAACAGAATAAAAATCGCTTTTTTATAGACTTTTAAGCTTTCCAGATACTTTACAACACTATCTATGCCATAAAATTTGGTCTGCGTAGGTGAAAGATAAATTTTCCAATGTTTTTTCCATTCTCTGCATCCTCCTCTACTTTCCATCCTCTCTATCTCTCGTCGAAACATGAGAACCTAAAATACAGAGAGTTTAAAACTGTTTTCTTTTTACCCTAAAAAAACAATCAAGTATACAAAAACGAGAATACTATTAGTTTCATTGTTTTTAAAAATGCTCTAAATGGGTTTCTCTTTTTTTTTTAATTTAACGATATGGATATAAAGTAGAAACCTAAGAAAATTTAATGATTTAAAATATTTATGTACCAGAATCGTAATAAATTGAAGAAAGAAAATAGAAAAAGGAGGAAGAAGGGATGAGAAGGAAGATGTAAGAAGTAGGAAATGTGAAATAAGAAAGAAGAAAGGAGAAAAGAGTGATGAGAAATGAGCAGGGAGAAAGGATGGAAAAGAAAGATAGCAATGTTGAGTGATCGAACAGGTTGGGTGAGGGAGTGGGGGGAAGGTAAAGATAGAGAAGAGGAATGAAAGTCCCTCCTACTATGAGTGTCCGAAAATATTGTAACATATTTTTTTATTGCCATTAATCTTGCATCCCTATTCGGGCGCGAGACTCGAACTCGAAAGCATTTCGCGACACGACACGTGACCCCGAAGCGTATCGAATCGAGGATCTTCGCAGAAATTCGGTGAGCTTCGCACTCTCCACTCGGTTCCCGGGCTCAGTGTCGAGCAGTGTTGAGCGTGTTGCCTGGACCGCAGGCGCTTCGAGAGCAGGTCTGTGCTTTTTGGAACATCATCGACTGAGCTTTTTCAAATTCTCCGACTTTTTCTGAATTTTCGAATAATAACTTTTTTTTATACTGTTTTCCAACGTTTTTCCTTCTATTTATATATATATATATATTAATTATCATTTACCTCTTTGTATTCATTATTTATGTTTCTCTTTTTGAGAATACTCTCTTCTCATTAGTACCTTCAGTTTTAATCCTATTTATACTTGATTCTAATGCTCAAGTCTATTTGTTTCTAATTTTGTCGATTTGTTTTAATTCTCACTTCTCTTTGAATAGATCACTCTTTTCCATCTATCACTCTCTCTGTATCAAACCACCCTCTCGCTTTTCATCTTTCTCTGTATATCTTCCATTCTCTCTTCAGCCCTCTTTGCCAATCTCTCTCCCTGTATCCACTCCTCTTAGCCCATCTCTCTCTCTCACCTTCTAAAATCATCCCATTTCTCGTTTTCTCACCCCATCTACATTTTCCTCCCTCTCTTTCAATTCCTCTCTTTCCAATCCTCGAACTGCGCGACTCTCACTCTCAGTCTCTCACTTCAGGTCGACGCGAATGGACGAGAATAGTCGACTAGGATCAAAAGGCACACAGTGCGATAAAGTGTCATGTATAACAGGATGATAACCGAAAGCCGAACAGAGCAAATCTTAAAATGACGAGAAGATCCAAACCAAATGAAACTCGATTCCATTATTCGCGAAATTAGTTTTTTGTTTAATTTAAAAGTCTTCATCCAGAAAAAAATCTTCCAGGTGTTACCCTCGAGGGTTTATCTCCACCAGTTCATGAGGAGTCGACAATTATAGAAGACACTTATCTTCCCTCCCTCGAGGGTGAGAAACATTCCGCCTAATTGAAATCCACGATGAGGGATAGGTAGACTCTTTCAGTGATGTCTCGCGCGGTTTTTCATGTTCGGTAGTGACTGCGTGAGGCTGCGGTGGTGAAACTTAAAGCGAAGAGTGGATAGGGGTGAAAACGTGGTGGAGGAAAACGTGGGTGGCAGAAAACGTGGGTGGAAGAAAACGTGGGTGGAAGAAAGAGGAAGAGGAAGAGGAAGGAAAGAGGCGGTAATGATCGTGACGACGGTCGTGCGGACAAATGAACACCTCGGCACAGCGTTTGGGATATTCCAAGTAAGTCGAGCAAATAGAGGATCCAGCTGTTCGTAGTGTTGTATTAGAATTAGCATATCACACTAGAATGGTGCAGGGTTGGGGGAGTAATGAAAGAGGTCTGTTCTCGCGTGGTTCTGTTGATTGGAAGAGAGAGAGAGAGAGGACATCAATTCTGGGATTAATTTGACATTTCTAGGTTGTATTGATAAAAGGTAACAATTTTTTCATTGAAAAGAGTTATACCATCAGGAATTCAGAAATTCATAAATTAAAACGAAAATTAAAATAACTTATCATTAAAATATTTTGTTATCCCGATCAAATTATACTTACGTATAAATCTAAGGGGGGTTGGTGTCGCCCCATAATACTTCAAACGCTTTTGACTTTAATGATCTTTAAACGATAATGCTTCCAATTTTAGGAGATATTTTATAGCTTGGTTTTTAATGGAAAATTGGAAAATTGTTACGATTTTAGAGAGGAGAATAATGTTACGCGTAAATTATTTTATGTATGCGTTTAAATAGATTTTGCTACTCGCTTTGTTATTTAAAATATTTGAACACTCGTATATATTTATTGATGAATGTATATGTATGTATATTGTATATGCATCTGACAGAAATAAAATTTTAAAAAGAGTTAAATCAACGGAAATATAAAGCGGAAAAATATTTTTTCCACCGCTTTTCACAAAAGGAATAAAAGGATATTTTATGGATTATTTTTTGACTTGATTTTTAGAAGCACATAGTATCTAGAATCTGAAACTTTTATTTTTGATTTATTTGAGGTTAAGTCAATTTATCCATGTATAAAATGCTAAACTTTTAAAGATATTATTTCAACATTTTAGCATTCTCTGAATGAAAGTGTAACATTTTTTAAATTATATGAAAACACGTTGTTACATTTTTACCTTTTTAAATTGTAATACAAAAGACAATTTATAAATGTCAAATGTTGAAATAAGGATAATATTTCACTACAATATTTTTCTAAGCCCATTTTTAGGAAGAAAAATGGAAAATACTTTTCTTTTTCGTTTCTAAATCGATCGCCACGCTTATATTAACATAATATGATATCAACCTATATAAATCTGACACTTAGCAACACCTGTATGGCAAAAGGATTCGAAAATAATACAATAGGAAATGTAGTTTTAGAATCTGAAACTCAGTTCCAGAGTTCAGTTTTTTATTTTATTCCTGAACT
>JAUESI010000003.1:11806698-11817756 GCA_032275145.1 Synergus laeviventris | reverse complement strand
TTTCAGATTATGATTCTTCTATTAAGATAATATTATTTTTATTATATATCAAAAGAAAATATTTCTTACTCATAGCGGTGGTCTTACTGTCATAACCACTATAGTCCAATCCTCGGCAATAAAATACATTATCTCTTTCCGTAACGCAGTACTCTAAAAAAATTTTACTTTTTACATATATGATTAAATATATAAAACGGAAGAAAACTTACTCTGGGCGGCATGAAGATTTGGGAATTTTGGATTTTTGTCGAGAGCAAGACAACCAAACGAGTTACAGCTTAAACAATTTTCTGCAAAATGGATATACGTATTTGTAAAAGTTGAAAATTTTAAAAGCCTTATTGAATCTAGTGAAAAAATATTATTTACGGTAAGATGTAGGGTTACTATCCTCTATTAAAGCATTATTAGATTTACACTTCAAAACATTTTGTTCGTTTTCCCCACTGCAACGACCTAAAATACAAAATATAATTTTGTATCCAAATTAATTCGTGTTGGAAAGTAAAAGTTGAACAATAAAATTGTAATCACTCAAGAAAACTTACGTATTGCCTCAAGTAGGCTAGTAAATGACTTTTTAGCGTCTGCTATTTGATTTGTACAAATAGTTCCTACCATGTACACGAAAAGCAGATTCAAAAATAGTTTTGAATTCATGGTTTCTACGTTTCCTAGAGAATCAGATTTTCAAGAATTATTTTGATTCCGACTTTTTTTATTCTTACCTGCAGTATACAACGACTGTTTGTCAAATACAGTTATTTCTTTATGAAAAATTCAAACGAAGATTCTTCGTTTTATAGCATAAACAAAGTACTTGAAAATCATATATATATATATATTAAGATAAAATATTTCAACATTTCTTCCAAATAGATTGATTAATGGCGATGTTTTTGTCGTTTAAAGATGTTAATCTCTTTACCAAATAACTCTTTATCAAATCCAAGCATTTTAAAAATGATTTTATGAAGGCTATAAAGATTTTTGGTAGCGCCTTGAAAATTTTTATTCTGCGTGAATGAGAACTTAATAATATTTCTTCAGAAACGTGCTTTAGTGGATTTAAACTTGAGAAACGTCTAGAAATTGTATCATGTATTCAAACAAGTTTGCACAAGTTTCCTGCCTAATATAATTCTCTAATAAGGGAAATAATCAAACGCTTTCCAAAACAAAGGAAATCTCAAGATCAATCCTCGATATATACGCTTTGATGCTCTCACTATTAGTTAGATAGGAGTACTAGCTTGTATAAAATGGTTACATTCAAATTGATCATCGATCATGAAAGATTAACGAATCAGATAATTCGACTAACGAGATAAAATAATTAAAGGTAATAGGAAGAAAAGATCGACCTTTGATCAATTAGAATGTTGAACGTATTAAAATAAAAATGATCCAAAACAACTATGTTATATTTTCTTTTTTATTTGTTTAATATTTCACAAGAACATCATTTTTCGTGCAGTTATGCTGACTTGCATAAAACCTGAAAACTTGTCTCATCCACTAAAATATTTCTTTGCTTGTTGTGAAACAACTTCCTGAGATTTATCACTCAGATTGTGGTTGCATGTTTTTGACATAAACGCTTAAGACATTTACATAACCAGAAACTCCTGTGTTTAACTTTTAAACTTTGTTCCTAGCCCGTCACGTTCGGTCTGAAAAATTTCTCTTCTGGGAAAATGAATGTCAAGTGGAGCTGAAAATAATGTCCTAACCGAATTTCCCTTCTATTGGATTAAAGAAGGAGAATTTATAAGTAAATGAATGTCAAAAGACTGCGAAATCCTGAAGTGAAAGTCCTATCCTTTGAATTTTTCTTTCAATGTGTAATATTTAACGTGTGAAGCCACTATAAATTAAGGATGTTTTCCCAATAACTCAAAATAAATCTCCGGTATAACTTCTGAAATTTCTAAGGAATTTCTAAAGAACTTCTAAAGAACTTCTGAAGAATCTCGAAAGAATTGCTATAAAAATATTGAATCTTGAAAAACGTTCTTTGAAAGGATAAATTGAATTTTCAGGAAATGTTCCGCAATGAAAAAAACTTTCTAACAGCTTCCTATTTCCTAAATCTCTGTTGATTCGATAGAAAGTTCAATGTGGAATGCGGTTTCTGTAAACTAGACCATTAATGGCTAAGATTTGGATCTTGAATATTAAACTTAGGTTTACTTGGTATTCGCATTATCCCTAAGAGAGCAGAATTCAAAGTAGTCTCAGAGGGATGCACATGAATATTCTTGGTTCATGTTCGCGATGAACCACGTGTGCGGTACCCTAAACGCGATAATGCCAAGCAGCAATTGGCAAGCAACCAACCGTTATTGACCTACGTGAATTAGTTGAGTGATTGGCTCACTGGTAATCATCCTGTTGCGTTTCAAACACCATATATGATCGCAGTTGCTGGGGTCACTACCTCTCTTACCCTAGTTTCCAAAGTTGGTGGTAACCATTATATGCAGAGCAATTTATTTCCTCATATTAATCTTTTTATGGAACATTGAAAGTATAATTTCGAGAAAAATTCTAAAGATTAAAACATGACGCTATTTTTCACTTTATGTCCAAAATAAAAAAAGTCTTTCTCGAATCCAAGCAATTTAAAAATGCAGATTTTATTAAGGCTATAAAAGATGCTTTAAAGAGAATAGAGCATTTTTATTAGACTTTTAGAATACAAAATTTTTAAAATAATTCTTCCGATTGAATTAAAATTAATTAAAGTAATTACTAATTTATCTAAGGGGATATTGTATAATCTATATTCTATTACATTTTTTTTCTATCATTAATACTGATAAATAAATTTGGTCTTTTTGCTCTGATTCGCGTGAGGTGAAAATCCTGCCATTGAATCCTTCGTCAAAAAAAAAATCAAACCCTAATCATCCTTCCTGATATGAAAGAGCATTAAAAAAGTATCCTTTGAAATTTCTATGAAAAGGGAATCACTATCGCAGGTGCACTTGCATTAATGATCCGCAAGTCCACATTGAGCTTATTTGACGTCCAACATTGGGTACATTGGCTCATGTACAGAAATCCATTTAGACCTAATTTCGGTATAACACGAATTCATGCAAGCCCTATTATGCAAATTTACCGAGTCACATGTGGACCCTGGGTAACTTAACAGAACACTTGTTCTCTATCAATATTCGAATACATTTATTAAAGACATAAGAAAGATAAATCTAAATATTTGGCACGACAATTAATTTTTTTTCTAGGGGTGGTTAAATGTTTAGATAACGAATAAACGACGAAAGAAGAGGCAATTTACGAAGGGTTTGAAACTTCAAGATAAGTGGAAACCATTCAGTAAAGATAAGTCGGCGAACCTGCACCACCATGCTAAGAATAAGGAGTCGATTTTCTATTTTATATATCACCTATTCACCCAATCTCGGAAATATTTAAAACCTACTTATCTTATCTTCTGAGGAAGATATTTTATACGTCATAAACTCGTAATGTTTAAGTCAGAGGCACATTAATTGAATATATATATATATATATATTGTACATTATATCAATCTGTTAACATTTATTTTTTAATTCAATTTTGGAATGAATCTGTGAAGGGAAAATTAAACCAAGCACGATTTATCTTACTTTATGCCAAATTGCTGAAGTTTTTGCTAGAATCCTGCAGGCTGATTAACGCTCGTTTTTATCCAAGGTCTTACCCGAGGGGTCGAACACTCCGATATTCCTGGTACACTCAATAAATGTTCCTATATATTCTATCAATATTCCCAGATATTCTTGGTATTCTTGATACTCTTCAAGTAAATGTAAAATCTTTTGAAATATTTTGGAATCACTTAGAATTTTTTTAAATCTTTTCTGGGAATATACTTCTGGTACACGAAAACTGAGAGTGGTTGACCCCTCGGTCTTACCTACACTGGACCTTTTCCACTTAAGCCAAAGTTCCAAACTTCTCCCTCTAAAGTAAAGTGGCTTCTCTCGTGTCGTTTAATACATAACCAGACTTGGAGTCGAAAAGAAAATTGGCCAATTCACTATCGCCCCTAATGGTAAAGTGCCCAGTTTACCGTTGACTAATAGCAGATTGGCGACTCGTACATTGGTCTTTTTTGAAGGCTGAAACTTTCAAAGTGCCTCTATTGTCTCACCTTAAATTATAGATTTCAATTTTATCTATTTTTTGTATTGGAAAATATTTAATTGAACATCATTTAAAAGCAACTTAAAACAAGAAATTAATCTATAATTTAAATCTTAGGAAAGCCAGGTAAACTATAATCCTCTTTTGATATCGAAGTTGGCCAATTATACTTTGGTCAGTTGTCGGTTTCAAAGAGGATTATGTTTTTATGTGGAATCGATGAAATTGGATATTATTTATTAAAAAAAAGTTTATTTCTGTCGAACTAAAATCAGGATTAGCATCACTTCGTGCTCCAACTTTGTCCGGATTTTTTTCTTTTACCTTCGAACTTCCAAACTTTACCCTCTGCTAAATTGACTCTTCGTGTCGTAAAATACTTATGCGGATCTGGACCAGCAAAAAAGTTGCCCGGTCCACTATATTCTCGTCGGCAGATTAAATTGGATTTATGGCATTTTTCTTGTACATATAACTCAAAAGACTCAGGATCAGACTATTTTTTCTATTATATTATCCTAAAAGGGACTGAATCACTTTTCGAAAATAATAGAATGTGTATAAATTGTTTTCTAAAAACTATATGCAAATTAAATTTATTTCAATTTCATCTTTAGAATTTTTGTATTAATTTTTTATTATTTCCATTTGAATCAACATTTTAATATGAGGAGTGCTTTTTCCAGATTCTAGTTTTCAACCGTAAGTAAGCAATAATCTCCCATTATGTTAATTGATATCTGGAGATAAATATACTTTTCACTGCCGATTTCGGAGACTTTACTTCATTTCAATTTTTTTAGAGCGCAATCTATATTTATGAATGTGCAGTAATATTTATTTAAGCATTACAGAAGTATAAATTAATTGAACTTGATATTTCCAATTATGCTAATTTTAACAATCGTAACTTTCCCTTAAAAAGACTATAAAATTTCATTACATTTTAAATTAAAAGTAATTATAATGCAAAAAATTCTCCCAACGTAAAACAATATAAATCTAATAAAAGCCACTTTTACAACTGCATGGAAAAAATTTAACTTTCTTATAAATATATTAATGAAAATTTTAACAATATTTGTAATAATGTAAAAAGTTTCGACACTATAGTACTGCATATATATTCAAGACAACTAAGAGTAAAGTGACCTAATTTCAAGAGTTCAGATATTTGAATATTCATAGGATTTCAAATTCAAATAATGATTCAATGCTAAGTTTTGGAAGCTCTAATATAATTTACATTAATTGGAGAATATGTGGACCGTATACCTACGTCATTTTAAAAAATCGCAATACAGTTGAATGTACCTTGAATATAAATTTAATCTTGTTTGTACAAGAAGAAAAGGTACACAAACTCTTGGAATTCTATTGAATCTCAAGTATTCCAATTGAAATATTCTATAAAAATTCCGTTCAATATTTTCAGAAAAATTCGCACTCTGAGAATATTTTTAATACAGAGAAAATCATTTATTCTCATCAGGTATGTGCTTAAAGTAATTTTAAGATATTAAATAATTTTAATTAATTTCTATAATTAATTTTCATTCATTTCTCTAATCGGCATACTAAATCTTCTGAAACCCTGCAGAATTCTAATAAAAAAACTCCCATGTATATAAAACTACAAATTCAAACTCTCATATTCAGTAGCTAGCAAGAGATGGAAAAAATTCTACTTAAAACTTCTCTCATCTGAAACCGCAATTATTAATATAATAACCGAGAAACGAGGAGATTCAATTTATCTTTGATCCCACCACCAACAAACGTTCCCAGGAGTAAAAAGAACTGTAACTAAAACCGAATTCCACACGAAAAGGTCATCCCTTGTGATCCAAAAAGGAATAAAAAGAAAAAAAAAGAAGATAAAAAAAAAACCGGCTGTAAGTTTGACGTGGGGTAATCCGGCTCTCTTCAGCTTGAGGAACCACTAGGGACTTTTCTAATTTGAATGTTTGATGTTGGATCGTCTTTTGTTTCCGGTGAGCCGCGCGGAAACGAGAAAAAATAAGAGCAGTTATATCCTCTCAGTTTGCTTTCTCCCTCATCCATTGTTCCCTACCCGATTCTGTCACTATCCATGACCTCTCGCCCCTTCCCACCCCACAAACTGGCTGAAATCACCCGACGCTTCAGTGTCGGTCAGTAAACTCGCTTCAAGCTTTTTTTTCACTCGAATTTTGTTCGGTCCGTTTACACTCAACCACTGCTGATTCCCAAATCGGAATCACCTTTCTCACAAGTAGTGAACTGGAGATAATGGGTGAAAACGTATTTAAAAAATTCGATTTTTACAACATCAAATGGATTCTAAACTTTTTGAAAGTAAATTAATATAGGTGAAAATGGTTGTAAGTACCAAATAGGAAAATCCATTTGTCAGGAATGTTTCATTAAATATAGAAAACCTGAACTATGGATTCCCATATGGGATTCTCATGTCCTTAAGGGGGAAAGGAGGGTTCCTTTGATTGAAGATGGTAGGATGCATTTAACTTCACAGAGTTCATTAAGACAGAGTTAGTGGGAACTTGGAACATCCTCGTTAGGCAGGATCCATGATGATACTCGAGGCTTTGCTGCACTATTGGGTGCTGGTGACACCTAATGCAGCAAGATAGACGCTGAGTTTCACGTCAAAACGTCGCTCGTTCTAAGATGAGAGGCGAATGAGATTCTCGAGACTCAATTTAGCAATTGCGATTTTTCCTTCCCAAGCTACATAAGCTCGGATAGCGATTAAATGGCGCGAGAAGAGCCAATTTTGTCGGGGGTGGAGTCTCGATTTTGTGGATAAATGGATATGCAATGCTAAAACGAGACTCCATGAAAAATGGTTTCTATTTTATTTTTATCGTCTTCTTTTGCTATTCAGTAAGGAATTATTTAAATTTTTAAATTGCTGTCTTATATTATATATACACGAATTGGAATTTGATTATATTATTAAATGAATATTACAGTGAATCCAAGGGAATGTCGAAACGAGATTGATTAAAAGACGAATAAAATAGAATCCTCTTCCTTTTTGATCTTGTCTTTACGTTTCTGTATAGGTAAAAAGTATGCAAATTTTTAGGAATGAAATTAATGTAATATATAGCATAATTGGTTATGGTTTTAGATTTTAAAAGAAATTCAAACTGTGAAAAAATATATGTGATAGAAACTCTCTCGTGATACTTCCATACGTCCCTGTCACCATAGGTAACTAGTTCCTTTTAAAAAGTATCTGTTAAACGATGTATGTAAGTTCAAATAAGAGATAAGAGAGTGATTCATACAATCGTAAAGTAAAAAGCAAGATAATGTTTGTATATTATTGTAAGTAGAGATGTTTGAAAAAAAGAGAGAAAGAGGAAGAGAGATATCGAGGTATAAGAGGTCCATATAAATGATAATGGAATCGTTATATTCAGCCTCTAACCTTGAAATAAGTAAATAAATTTTGAAGAGAATAGATACTATAAAATGACACAATCCATATATATACTCATTCTGAAATTACTTCACAAATCGTATGAAAAAATGGATACAGTTTATTTAATTTTCTTAATTTTTTGTGCAACTTTGTTCCAAGCAATTTTGACTTTTTCAGAAGAGCATACTGGTAAGTAAAATCATCTTGAAATAATATTATTACATATATTAGAGCATACTGAAGAAGTGAATTTTTGAATTTTAGATAACATATATGGTATATTGACAATGCATGTGTAAAATTTTTTGTTTGATAGAAGAGTCCAATTAATTTATATAATTCTTATAGACAAATCATGGGATCTTCACATCCGCAAAAAACGGATAATTGATAAAACTCTGAACGGAAATAGGCCAGTGACGATACAAAATGTTCCGTACATTGTCAACATTCGCAAAAATGGGATTTTTAATTGCGCAGGAAGTATATTAACGTCTACAGTTATCATAACTGCTGCTCAATGTGTTTATCAAAATGACGTATACACCGTTCTATCTGGATCAGATCATGTTGATGCAGGAATACAGCACAGAGTAACAGGCAAACTAATACATCATTTGTTTAAACAAAATACAAAAGAAAGCGATATTGCTTTGCTTCACATTTCTTCACCTATCAACTTAATCCACTCCCAAAGCCGAAGAATAGAATTGTATCAAGGAAATGTGCCAGACAATGTTATTGGTACCTTCAGTGGCTGGGGATGTAACGATGAATCTGGGTGAGATATTATTATATTTATTTACTTATTATATTTACTTGTTTATTTAATAAATAAAAATTCTTATCCTTCCCATTTCAGATCGACGCACAAATATCCTAAGCAATTGCGATCTATTGCTGTGCCCATACTCAAACTTGAGACGTGCAAGTCTCTCTACTCATATCCAAATGTAGTTACAGATGGTAATATTTGTACTTACGACACATACAATAATAAATGTGGCAGTTCTGGCGATTTTGGTGGACCTTTAGTCGTTAATGGTAAACTAGTTGGTATTTTCTCTTTTACAAGAAGAAAAACATTTTGGGATAATCCTGATGTTTTTTTTAATGTGGCACACCCGTTAAATAGAAATTGGATAATAGCAAACGTTCACATTATTGAAAATTGGCGTTAATATTTAAGCTTTTTGCTGCATGGTTTGTACTTTGCATTAATAACAAGTAGTCTCTCAAGTAAAAATCAATTTCACTTCACATGGACCTAAATAAAATTATTGTTACTTATTTATGTTATAATATAGAATTTTATGTCTCTGTTTTTACATATAGATTTTAGCATAAGTAAATGTATATTTGTTAAGCCTTGAAGTTTACAATAAAAAATGGGCTATTATCATTTATTACGTTTATAATTATGAAATAAAAATTCTTCAATTTATTGTTACAGCGTTACATTATTATAGCTTTTACACAGTCTAGGAAAGTTTCGATGAATAATTTTTTCCGAGTACGCAGAGACGTTATCTTTAGTTAAAAGCAAACAACAATAGCTTATCTGCAAAAGGAATAAATTTTCATTGCTTAACAGAATCATATCAAAACATGAGCAACTTGATTTTGAAAAAGAATAAATTAAGTCTGTATCTAGTACACTGCAATTGAAATTGAAATTCGTGCTGCTCAAACCGGACAACTATTTTCTTTTCAACTCCGTCCAGTTCCCGAAAATCTCATCATGTGACAAAAAAAATGAGGCAGATAAAAAGGGATTGATTGTCTTCTATAGGAAATGGGGCTAACGACCAAAAAATCGATATACTGAAAAACAGTGACAACATAATTCCCTCAATTTATTGTTAGTGTTACATTATTATAGCTGTTTTTGCGCAGAGACATTATCTTTGGTTAAAAGAAAACAACGATAGTGTCTCCAGTTTCATGTCCCACAACTTATAATATTATTTCGCCGGTAATCAGTCAAAAGTTGTGTAAAAGTTTACTACGATACACCAGGTGCACAATTACGGATAAAGACATTTATTGGTGTTATGGCTTGGATTGGAAGTAATCTAAACCAAGATAATCCTGATGTTTTTATGAAGTTGTCTTATGATCTATACACCAAGTGGATAGTATCGAACATTAAAATTATTGAAGGATATTTCTAGTTTACTTTGGATTGGACTTCACATGAACATGAACTTTTTATAAAACAACATGGATCTTAATATTTCTATGTTTTTAGATCATAATTTTAGCATTAGGCACTGCAAGCAGCTATAAAGTTGATAAAATCCGATAAAACGATGGGATATAAACCGGAAGAAGTTCTTATTGCAAGAAGCACTTTATGGTTGGCTGGGAATCGTCTTCCAGAGCATTATTCAGAGCAATGCGTTCCAGCAAAAAGTCGATCCAATTTCGTTACAAGAATCCCTTCTGCCTTATTCTTTTTCCCTTCCTTCCTTGTGAACTGCCTCTCGAATCGCTTTTCGTGATAATATAATACTTTCTTCTTAGTATGTCTCGTCGTCGTAAACACAGTTTACGCAACGACCCAGTTGGAAAAATAGGTAGAAAGAATAGCACAGTTTTACTCAATGATCAAATGTAACACGGTAAATGTACTTCCAACTCCTGGTTGCCATTTGTCTCTTGAGCACATTTACCTCCTTTGCAGCCTTTCGCAACTACGAAACATCCGACTAACCTTCTTTCATCCAACGCCATTTCTCCATCCACCTTCTTTTCTCTTATTCTATAGTTTATGCAGTTACCTACGTTGAATGGAGAGGAAATGCTCGCTTTCCCGACGATCAAGTTCACTGAGAAAACGTACCCTCAACCCAGATCTCATGCCATGCTTTCTTTCTTCTTTTTTCTTTCTTCGCTGAAAGATATTATCTCTCATTTCCTCTTATAGAAGCAGTTCTCTATACTGGCCGCAATTCCGCACATATTTTGCATATTTTACACGAATAATTATGCATGACTTCTTAAGACGTGGTAAGATATCAAGCTCTAGTCAAGCAAAAGTTCAGAAATCTATTTAAAGATTTCCGAAGACGTAAGACTTCTTGGAGCATGAATAGAGAACAATCAGAACTTTCTCAGTTATTTTAACCGGAAGTAATGTTTGTTGATATACTGCAACAATTGGCAAACACAATAGGAAATCAAGCTGACCTACTAAAGCTATTTCTTGATGATCTACAACTCGAATACGTCAACATTAGCTTAACTATACGAGAAATTGAGAAGCCAACCAAAAGCTTCCTAATTCCAGAACTGATCAAGCTGGTTCCGAGCTGTCTATAAGGCCTAGGCAAATTTTTTTAAATAAAACTATACTAGATCCGAGATCCTTCTTTCACCAAACACAATTTCTCCACATAACCATTTTTCCTCTTATTGTATAGTTTATGCAGTTACCAACGTTGAATGGAGAGGAAATGCT